>PVKA01006558.1:60971-83050 GCA_004027165.1 Ctenomys sociabilis | reverse complement strand
GCTTTTTGAGGGGCTACTACATACAGTTAGATTTTAAAGCTTTTGATGTTGAATGTTCCTAAATATTTAATGGTTTCTTCCATGTGTAAGGTAGCACAACAAATTTGCAGGAACCTAGTACCAATAGTAAGTTTTGGATTGTTTAGGATGTTGCATTTTGTTTTTTTAAAAAAAATTTGTAATAAAAATATGTATATTATTCCCATTGTCTTTGTTTTAATATGCTGAAGCAGCTTTCCGTTAATTAAAACACCAGAGAAGGGACCTTGACAGATTGTAAAAATTTTTTTGCATAATAGTTTGTAAGGCACAATTGGTTTAGTAGCTTTGAGAAAAAAAGAAAATTAAACACACCTATCTTTTCTAAGTGCCAGATTACAACTTTAAAGTTTTATTTGCAGAGTGATTTTAAACTTTGTCCTTGATATTGCTGTTTCTCTATTGCTCCAATTTTCTTTTACCTTAAGGATGTAAATGTATGTCAAAGAATGTAAAAACGAGTAGTAGTAAGGGTAGATTTTGTGTTTGTAAGTTGAACTGGTTCAAAATACATTTTGAATTATGTCTCTTCAAAATTCTGGGTAACTACCTGAAGATGACTGATTCTTCTATCTTAAATATTTTATTAGGATTGGTATTTGTAGGGGAAGGTATTTTGGGAATGTTTGATCAAAAGCAGTTAATTTGTAAATTAAGATAACTATTAGAGGTTGTTAGTGAAAGTTGATCATCTATAGACTTAAGTGCTTACAGGAGAAATCTCGATTGTTTTATAGTTGGAGCTCACCATGTTGGTGGCCTATCAAATTTTAAGAGGAAAGTGAAGATTATTACTCAGTAAGACAGCTATAGTTGGCCTGAATATTTCCTGCAGATTATTTTGTTTTAGTTAATTAGGTGTTAAGCATAGGTGCCAAGAATAAGATACTCAAGTTCTTAACATAGTGATGGCCCTAATTATATTCTAGTGGTTATACTTTAGGGTTTTTGATGGTCATAAAGTCTAGTTTTCATTATTTTCTCCTGTTAAGGGATTTAAAGTGCTAAAATATTTGGGGTAAGGTATTTTAGGTAGTTAACCAGGTGAGGGAATGCCAGTGCTAGCTCTATAAATTGCTTATTTCAGTTTCTAATCTAAAAGTCAATAACTACTTCACAAGGTTTTAATGATTAAATGAAAATGTGATAATGTACTTTGTAGTACCTAATGCATAGGAGAGAAATTTTTAAAAAATTGAAATCCAAGAGTTTACATATTAGACCTATGAGGCAGTCCTGTTGGAATCTTGCCAAGTTTAATTCTGTAATATATTTTAAGTTTCCAAACTAAGAACACTCTTTGAATCAAGTGTTGCTTTTTAGGATTTGAGTCCTGTCTTGTTCATATTTTATATAAAGTTTCCAGGCCCTTCTGAAAAAAACTAAATTGGCAAGCTGTCAGCAATTACAACTGGGTGACACCAGTGTGTTACCCTGGAAAATGGTGACACAAATGTAAGTCTTATCCCAGACCATCTACTACTTGGAGAAATGTTTATGAACATTTTTTTCTAGAAATAGTTCATGTTTTAAGGCATATGAACTCCCTGTTGTTCCAGACTTACACTACTGAAAACTTCAGTAATGTAATGATTTATCCTTCAACAATCTCATTTTTTAGATGGTTGGTTCAACAGAAGCCATATTTTTTATAGCTATCTGCATAGTATTAATATATAACCAGCTCCCTAAAGGATTTTTTTTCCTGCCTTTATGTTTCTGTGACAAATCTGTATAGGATTTTTTTTACACCTAAACAAAGGTCCTATAAGAAGTGGCTGTGCCAAAGGGCATGTACGCTTTAAAATTTCTTATTAGCCAAAGAAAGCCTTTACTCACTGTATGGTAGAAACTGCTCTTGTTCTTTATTTAGCTGCTAAAATTGCTTTCAGTGGAAGTTGGGTTTCATATATTTCACATCATTGAACTTTTTGGTTCTTTCCTTACCATAATACAGTAATTGTTTTCAAACTTTTTGTCTGAGTATCTTCTAGACCCAGAAAGATAGCTCAGTGGACTAAGCGCAGGGACCTGAATTTGATCCCTGGTACCACGTGCTGAGCTGACATTGCCTGGCCCAAGCACACTGAGCCAGCCCCTGAGACCAGATGTGGTACATGTCTGTAATCACAGCGCTGGGGAGGCTGAAAACAGGATCACAACTAGTCGAAGCTGCATAGTGAGAACTGGTACCAAACACTAAAAAAGGCTTCTGAGTTTTTAGTATTGTACATATAGCCATTTGTGTTTTCTTTCTTGTGGTCTTTTGTGTTACTGGTCTTTTTATTGGTAGTTTGGGGGTCTTTTCCAATGATGTAATATTTTTCTGATTTTTTTTTTTTTCCTTTATGGCACCATACATAGATTTCTTTAGGCAGGCAAATGTATCAGTTTTTTCTTGGCTTTGAGAGGCCTTTCTAAGACAGTTTTTTTTTTTTTTTTTTGGCAGAGCCCGGGATTGAACTAAGGTCCTTGTGCTTGCCAGGGAAGTGCTTATTCTGCTGAGCCATCTCCCCATCCCCTCCTAAGGCAAAGTTTTTTAAAGCAATTGTTGATTTCAAGTTTTTAATTTAATATTTGATCATCCTGGAATTTATTTTGGTACAAGGATTGAGGCAAAAACTCAAGATTTCCAAGTGTCACAATTCTGTTTTAATTTATAAAAAGCAGGGCACTAGGTCAGAGTATTCTAAGGTTTTTATGTACATCATAGCACTGACTGTAGACTTGTTCAGTTGAGCTCACTATGCTTCTAAACAATACTAGGTCTTTATGAACTAAATAAATCATAAATGTATCTTAAGAGTACTATAAATCTAATACATATGTCCCTAAAAATGTTCTATAAACCACACCACTATTTTATTTCTTGGGGAATAGCCATGCCATTGCCTAGTTTAGTCTTTCTAAACCCTAGTACCTCTTGAATGGACCACGTTTGTATTCATGAAATTTTTAAGTGAAGATGACCATTTTTAGAGGAAGATAGGATGTTTACTGACAGGAAGTGCAAAGATCAATAAAGGCCAGACAAAATTGTTCAATGTGGTGAAATAAGCATACAGAAAGTTTGGAGTACAGTGTAATTTTTATTTTAACATACTGCTATAGCCTGGTATCAAAAAGTTATATATATATATATATATATATATATATATATATATATATATATTACTTGTAAGCATGTAAATGGGACTAAAAAGCCATTAGTCATTTAGCTGGATAGATGTACCATACTTCTAAGTTTTTCAAACTTCCAATTTTCAAGGGAGCCAGAAATCTCGATTTTGTTAAGTGAAATCTGAATTTTAATTAATGGTAATGAATTCAAATTTGGGTGCCAATATGTATCTAGGTAACATTCTGTTGGGCACATATATAAATAATGTTCTTAATTTTTTGTGCTGTAGTGAAGATATTTCTGAGGTTTCACTGGACCTTCACTACTGTTGGGCCTTACCTGTAAGTAGACCTTGTCCTTGGTATTACCATATCTACAGTATACTGTCTCAGGAACACAATTAGACTTGCACATTAAGAGGGCAGGAAAATAAGCACATCTAGCATCAAATTTTAGAACTGGAGATGGCTTAGGTCATCTAACCTGGTCTCAATAAGGCAGGACAATCACTTTGGAAAATGTCCTAGGTCAGGTAAGAAATTAAACTGCTATATATTTATGCATGTTAATTTTCTACATTTTCCAGAAGATTAGATAGTTTATACTAAGAAAAACATTAAAATGTAAACATGGAAAGGATTATGAAAAAAAGACTTGAGGTGGTGAGCTTGCTTATTGACAATCATTAGAAAGGGCTATTTCTTACTGGCTTAGTAATATCAGGCAAGTTATGTTAATATCAGTAAAATTAGATTCCTCAGTAAAATTAGATTTAAATTTATTTGGGACAGGGTTTCACTACAAAGCTCAGATTTGTAGTAATCTTGTCTCAGCCTCCTCAATGCAGGGATTATAGGCACTTGGTGGGCTGGCACAGCATGTGGTACTGGGTATCAAACTCGGGACCTTGTGCTTGCCAGGCAGATGCTTAGACTGCCAAGACATCTCTCCCCGAATTAGATTTATTTGATTTTTTTAAGGCAAGTAATATATTTTAAGATATCTTCATAGCAAGAAATTGCTGATGCTCAGTAAATAGCTAAAAGTATATACGTATACAGATGCTATGAAAGTATCAGATTCAGTTCTGATACTTTACAAGATGAACAGAAAAGTACATGGAAAATTTTTTTTTAAAATTTTTTTATGATTGACTATTTTGGTACAAGGTCTTGCCACGCAGCTGCTTGCATGGCATGCAGTACTGGGTATTGAACCCAGATCCTTGAGCTTGCCAGGCTAGCACTTAGACCACTGAGCTATCTCCCCAGTCCAAAACATACTTTCTTTAGGGAGTTTTTCCTAGCACCAAATAGAAATATCAAGTATAAAAGTTACATCTTCAACCCCAATAAATTTGAACTTGGACAAGTAAACTTCTATTTTTTTTTACTATTGTTTAAATTTGCAATATACTATGTAGTTTTAGGAATTGCCTTTTTCACTTAACTGTATTATTAAGACTTGTTTATATAACTCTTCATGTTTATCACTGAGAAACATCCCATTGTGATTATATCACAGTTCATTCCCCCTGTTCCTGGGTGTTCTGCTATTGCCAAGACAGTGCTATAGCAATTCTGTATAGCTTTCCTGATAATTGAGTGAGCTTACCATTACTAACCTGCCTCTGCAATTCTAGCATCTCATTAGTCTCAAGCTCCTACTTTGTTTAGCTCAGTGGTATCGATGTTTTCCCACCAACTGCAGCATGGTTAAGAAAGTTGTCCGGAGTAAAGACATGGTGAATGGGTTTACTTAGTTTCCCTTCCTATACTAGTCTGCTGTGCCTGTTACCCATTCTCAAAACAGTTGCCCTTGATTGTTTTGACAGCAGCATAACCTCAATATCAGTTGCTGTAGTAGCCATTTTTCTGCCAAAAAGTTTAGATTAGTTTTGGAGCTTATATACTCGTAATTAAGTCCAAGTGAAATTTCATTTAAAGATATCTTAAAGGGCATACTATTTAGACACTTCATGATGGCACATAATTCTAAGGGTTGAATTAGGTCACTGAAAACTACACTGTCATGTAGTTCTACACAACAGCTGGATTAAACTATACATGTTTTGTGAAGGCATGAGACAGGTAAGTTTATCTTACAGTAATCATCTCATCTCCAGTTTAATGTCTGAGCTTCATTCCTTCAGCTGTAAAGTAGGGTAATGCTAACTGATACATGAAACATGCAAACACAGACAGCGTTTATAGAGGCTTGAAGTGAAACCGATTTACTCTTCTGATTAAATACAGATTTTAAGACTTTGAAACCAGATAATAGTTAACATTATATTACTTTGACTGTGTGCCAGGAACTTTATGTAAGCACTTAATGTATGTTAACTTATTTAATCCTAATAATAACCCTGTAAAACAGGCACTGTTATTTCCCCCATTTTACTGTTAAGCAAACTGGTACAGAGGTTAAATAATTCACCCAAGGTCACATGGGACCTTGCAGTGAAACAGGAATTTCACAGCCAGAATTTGGAGTCCACCACATTCTATTGCTTCAGATAAGCAAACTGTAACACCATTCCATTATAAAAATTAGGAAAACTTATGTTGCATCTCTGCTCACATGTAGGCCCTTTAGATTCAGATTCACTCAAAACTGAATATCCACCTAAATTATGGGCCTTTCATAATAAAGATCCTACAAATGAGATCTGATAAAGCAATTATCAAATCTAACTTGGAAATAGTTCTTCATCTCAAATCTACAGCAATAGTCCCCAAAAGCATTCAAACATTTGACCACTTTGTTAATACAGATTGTTTCCAATGAATACTTTCAGTGTTCAACTTTTTGAAGTGCTTTCACATGGAATAAGTTTCACATACCTTAACTATTACCCTACTAGGTATCTGGTCCTGGTTATATGTGGATTTTTTTCCAATTGCATTAAGAAATGTATTCTAAGATCTCTGAGTGACCCATCTTAGGTAATAAGTGAGTCCCATTGCCATTCTGGGGATAGGTCATGTTTCTGATGTCTTAGCCTAACACTACGATAGCTATGAGGGGAAAGACATGGCAATGGACAACTCAGCTGAAAGGTTTTCTAAAAGTCAACACAGCCACTTGAATCTGAGTGACCATGTGGTATGTTGTGTACAACCAAATCCTACAGATTGTCTCTAATTTCATTTTGGTAGGCTTCCATTTTATGTAGCTCCACTCACTTATCTTTTGGGTTGTAAAGAATTTTGATTTAAATATATATTTTGCTTTCACTAGGCAATCATATAGAATACACTGACTAGAAAGGCACATGTTTACTGAGGTGTTGTGGGAAGGTGACTTTAAAAACACTGTTAAATATAGGTACCATAAGTACTGTAAGAAGAAACCTTCATGTTTCTTTTCTATAGACAGATAAATTCCAAATATTTGAGGCCCAACAGAGTTCTAACGAATACCCAAGCACATATTCAACTAATATTTTTGGTTTGTAATATTTTAGTTACAAATTTATTTTTTGCAGAACTGGGGATTGAACTCAGGCCCTTGTGCTTACCAGGTAAGCACTTATTCTACTGAGCTATCTTCCCGGCCCCCACAGTAGATCTTATAAATAAAAAATAAATTTTAAAATGTGCAGTCAGATTTGCAAATGAATTACCATTACTAAACAAAACCCCATGGATTAAAATACAGTATTTTATTTTTTATCACCTAAAAAACAAGCAACCCAGAATTAAGATATACATAAGCTTCTCAAAGTTACCCTAATAAAATTTTGAATATTTATACAATTTCTACAGAAACATACAGTGTATCAAAATCTGCATAAATCAAATTTATAAAATGTGTAGAAATGCATAGTGATAATTATCAACTTACAAAGCAAGGATATGGGAATTATTTCCAAAGCAGCCTACAGTAGAAAATAGTCATTATGGCAGCAGCTTCTGATGTTTTTCATGTTTGGTAAGGTTTCTGATTTCAATATACAGAATCATGTTCACAGAATATTTTAACAAAAATTGCACACACACACACACACACACACACACACACACACACACAAACCCTTATAATTTACCCATAAGATTACATGCACAGTTTATGTGCCACCTTTCTTAGGCTTATGCATAGATAAGAAAGTTATAATCCATTCAGCCTGGAAAATGGTACCTATGTGCAAAACACACAAGTAATTAAAGTACCAATTGTTTCTTTTTTTTTTACGGCTAATTTATTTTGCAATTATAGAAGCATATAAATGTATTTCTTTTTAAATATCCCTAAAGATGAGTGAAAGTTAAAATGGCTAATCCCAGATTAGTAGCAAAATACAAACTGACAATTCAAAATTATAAATAAAACTCTGTTGAGAATGTTTTAACTTTTACTCTCCAAATCTAAGAACAAAGTTTGGAGGAAATGAAGGCTTTCCTTTTAAACAAATGCATTTTTTTTTTTAGCTTTAATTAAAAATATTTTCCTCTGGCAGTAGTGTGTAAATTCCTTTTACTGTAATGATACCATGATTACAAGATAAAAATGCTTGCATACCATTCTCTATTGTATTACATTTTTAAGCACTCAACTTCACCAAGTTAATATTTGGGCTAATAAAAAACTATTCAGAAATTAAAATCAAGTCAACCATTTGCAATATTTGGTTCTCCTACACTAGGTACTGTATTAATTAAATGTTTGAATCCAAACAAACGTTTTCATTGGAAAAATACTAAATATGTTTCCAAGAAAGAAATTAAGAAAAACAAAAGACTATCCACTCTAACAAAATAGTTCACATTTGTTAATGAGCTGTATCAAACAGTCATTTTCTCAACTTTCAGAAATGTGTATAGAATTGCATTTGGATGAAGACAATAAATGAAACAGCAATTCATTATTTCAGAGGTTGTACTGCTTAGACTATAATGCACAAGAAGTTTGTAAGGTTTAATTTAACAAGGGCTTGGAAATTCTTACCTTGAGAAAAATCTTTGATGTGTTTATAGTGGTGTTGTGTTGTTTTTGTTAGCCTCCCTTTGACATTTCAGTACAATGAATTATTGTAGTGTTTTTTTTATTGTTCTAATATATTCATAGATACTAGGAAAAAGTAAATCCCAAATGTATGTGGACAGTCTTTTCCTAGCTGGAAGGCTCTTGCATCTCTAGAGTTCGTATGACAGATGGCATGGAGAATACCAGTAGGTCGTGAAATTAATGCCACATAATCTTCAAACCCTATCTAGCCTTGAGATGTTCTCATTGTCATTTCTTGTTGAAGCTATATAGCACTTAACTTCATACCAAATGGCAGCAAATAAATCTGTTTCTGAGTGGTGCAAATATTTCCCATATAGGTGACAATTCATCTTATTATCAGCCTACAAATTTCATCAAAAGGTTTTGAAAAATATACCAAGAAATGAAAGAGGCACTAAATGTGTTGCTGAATTTCACCTTGCAAAAAAGCAGCATGACTGTGAAGGAAGGCCACCTTGGCTAATAACCTGTGGCAGTGCTTCAAAAAGATGTAAAATTAAATAAAGACACAACAGGTTGATAATCACCAAGTTATATATGAAAGTTTGGTTACTCCAACCTTTTTTTCAAGTGTGTGTAAAAAAAAAAAAAAAAAATCAAACTGCCTTTCAGACCCCTGAGTGTAATCCCAAAGAAGACAATGCTTTTAACTCTGTGCTAACAAGGCAGAGTTAAAGGCACAAATTACCAACATCATCTTGAAACAAAAACAAAAAGGATGTAAACATCTACAACGTTTAAGGTAAAAGCAGTTTTGTAAACAGTAACTGCATATGATAATGTTATTGTAAAATCACAGTTTATCAATATCTTTCAAACTGATCAGGAGGTTCCGGGATGGGAGCTGTACAGAGTTAATAATAATTGTTGCAGCAGGTTTCAGGCGGTTTTCAGTCCTGTATAAATTTGCTTGTCAGTAGGTAAGATTATTTCTTTCTAAACACTGTGGATGTTATTCATTTCCCATTTTTGAGTCATTTTGCTGGAGTCACAACTGGAGATGAACACTTGATGCAGGACCTCTGAACGATCTAAGCACTTCCCTGAAGGAATGTGAGTAAATCTGTGTAGGTTCTAGGGAACAGTAAGGAAAACCAAGTTACTCTCTTGATACCACTAACAACAGAAGTCACTGCCTGCCTTTCTTTTTTATGTATTTGGTACAGGGTCTCACTATGTAGCTTGGACTCAGTGATCCTCCTATTTTCAGCCTCCCTAGCTCTGGGATTGCAGGCATTACCACACTTGATGGCTGCTTCAGTGCGCTTGGGGAGTGGAACCAGAGCGGCATGTAGTGTAGGGAATAGAACCCTGGTCCCTGCACTTACCTAAGCAGGTGCTTAGTCTGCTGAGCTATCTCGCCAGCCCACTGCCTGCCTTTCAAAAGATAATTCAAGCAAATTGAACAAGTTCATTATTGGCTAATGTATCAGATTGTCAGTCTTAACAGTTATTTACTGTTAAGTCCTAATAACAGCTGCCACATCAAACAATGTATATAAACCAACCTTCATTTTCTTCCTTTCCAAACAGAGTTCTCTGGTTCCTATGGTGACTAATGACAGTGTGACAATGACAATGTGAGCTTTCCAGCACTGTATCAGTTATTGAGAACTGATATTTACAATGTCTCTGGTTTGTAGTTCTTCCTTCTAATCTCCAATGAAGGTAGCACAGTTCTCATGATATTTCTTTAATATAGCTCAGAATTCCTCAAAGTGTGGTCCTCAGACTATCCTAGCGTGGCTCTAGAAAGCTCACACTACTTTTAGAATATGAAGAATTCATTTACCCTTTTCACTGCCTTGACAGTTATGCTGATGGGATGAAAGCATAAAACTGAAGAAGCCTTACCATGAATCCAGCAGTGACACCAAACTGTACTGGTGTCATAGTGTTCAGTGCTACATAATTCATACTTAAAAAAGCAAATACTGGTCATCTGTGACAGTGTGTGGCTATAATCTGCACTCTGACAGGCTCAGGCAGAAGAATGGCAAATTCAAGCCGATCCCAGGAAACTTAACAACTTAGTGAAACCCTGTCTCTAAAAAATAAAAAAAAAGGGCTGGGAATGAAGCTCAGTTTGAAGGCCCTCAGTTCAATCTCCAGTACCACATATGGATATCCTTGATGAAGCAACTAAAGCTTATTAATTTTATTGACATTTGATCTAGGTATGCACTTAAAAAGCACTTTCTGAGAGGAAATGATAAGGGTGTATCATGTATTTCTACATAACACAGTGCCATGGTATTGAGAAAAATCACTTGTGTAATTAATTGATTTCAGGGATGAACTAGCTGCTTTTTTCACAAAATGTCATTTTTACTTCACAGCACAATCAACAAATATGGTTATTCAAACTTGAGTTTGAATAATAGGCATTTTCTTGATAATGAGGTGAGCCTGGCACTTTAAGAAACAAAAAAACCTGACAATGTTTTTACCATTGATAAAATCTGAATTTTCAAGCCAAAACTGGAGTTTGAAAAATGCATTTCTACCACTGTAACAGTTCCAAATTTAAAGGCTTTTCTGATGAAATGAGTAGTTATATTTGTGATATTTTCTTACTATACAATGAAATATGCCAAGATCTACATAATTTAGTAACAAATATTTTCTAAATGGGTAATGTATGGTGTACAAACTCACATGAAGTGTAAGACACTAATAGTTTGTACTGCTTATAAATGAT
The DNA here is from genome assembly GCA_004027165.1 of Ctenomys sociabilis. Taxonomy (NCBI): domain Eukaryota; kingdom Metazoa; phylum Chordata; class Mammalia; order Rodentia; family Ctenomyidae; genus Ctenomys; species Ctenomys sociabilis. The sequence continues at coordinate 72,176 of PVKA01006558.1, read as the reverse complement.
AAAATGTTCACCAATATAGGTTCAGATTCTATGCTTCAAATAACTTTTAAGAAGGTACCACTTATCGAATTGTGGTGTAACTTCAAAGAATAGTCATAATTCTCTGAAAATGCTACTTGCTTACTTTCTCTTCTAAGTTGAAGTTAGGGGCTAGATTTTTCCTAAATACCAACTAAAACAACAAAGTATATCAGATTCAATGTAGGCTCAGTACAAAATCCAGCTTCTTGTTAAAACCAGACATTACAAAAATGCATAGAAGTATACAACAATGCTGTTTTGCTATTTTTTTTTTTTTTTTGGTGGGAAATAGTTATTTTTCAATAAAATGTTATTTACAATAATGTATGATAAGGTTATTATTATTACCTTTTCTTTTTGTCTTTTTGAAATAGGGTCTTAGTATGCAGTTCAGCTGGCCTGGAGCTCACTTTGTAGCCCAGGTTGACCTTTAATTTGAATGGATCCTCTTGCCTCCACCTCCAAAGTGCTGGGATTATAGGCATGCACCACCACGCCCAGCTAATTGTTACTTTTTCATGACTTAAAAATTTTATGAATTTCTTAGATTTAATTTCTACTTCCAGAAATATTATTAATAATAACCTAGATAAAACTTGTCTGGGGAATGTTTTACTAATTTTGAAGAACATAGCTGAGGGTGGTGGTATACTTGTAATTCCAACACGCAGGAAGTTGAGGCAGGAGGACTTCCATTAGTTCAAGGCCATCGTGGGCTACATAATGCTTTCAAAGCTATCATGAACTATGTTAAAAAAAAAAAAAGAGGAGGAGGAGAAGAAATCAGTAATTGATACATATTTTCCCCTTCTTAGTAATTACCTGGGAAAGATTTAACTGGAAATATTAAGATATTAAGCTGGGTCATGATATCATTACTACATAGCAAACAAATTTTAACCAACAAATGGGATATTATAAAAATATTAGATAAGTAAACTTACATTACCACTTTCCTTCAGTTTAGAAAAGTTTTCTCAATATTTAATAAATTGATTTATTTTAGGCAAAATTTAGACTTTCATTTAAATTTTCTCTTTTTAATTTTTTTTCAGTGCCAGGGATCAAACTTGGAACTTTGCACTTGCCAGGTAGGCACTTATATCACTAAGCTATCTATCTCCCTGGCCCCTTCAGACTTTGGACTCTACATAAATCCATTAATATGCTTGAGCTCCCAACTTACCATAGCATTTTAAATACATATAGATCACATAGAAAAATTGGTACAGCAATGCCACATGAATAAATCTGACCTTTAAAGCAACTGGCTAAATTTATTCTATTGAATTTAGCAAACAAGGAAGTAGTAAAGGCCTAGCTTTCATTTGTTTGTCTCTATCACCACCTGCTGGACAACATGAACTATTAGCCACACATTTTTAATGGCATAAATATTCATTGCAATTTTAAAGATTAGATTTTGATCATAGAACAACGGTAGTGTTCTGCTTCACAGACCACAAATTTTCCTGAGTTACTGAAATTAAGAGTGGGTCCTTAGGGACTTCACAGCGACCTTACATGGCAATACTGTACCAGAGAACAGAGGTGATGCCTCAGATTCACCCAGTGCTCACCTGAATTTACATGCTAAGTATTATTGAAAATGAGACAGCATAATATATGAATTCAGGAGTTGAAACACTGAGTACCTTGAAGTACTGCCATTCTTTGAATTCATTTAGGTTACAGTGTGTAATCATAACTTTTGATCCATCAGGCCCTTTTGTCAAACACTGGTCATATTGCATGAGCTGATTTGCTTCATTGATTCGGAAAAGCTATTAAAAAGAGAAGAAATAATGGAGCCAATGTTCTTATTGATATATATTGTACAAACACGAAGAAGCAACTTAACACCTATAATTGAATTGAACTAACAAACAATGTTCTATAAATTTTCAGTCTGGAATTTAGTCCTTAGGTAGGAAATGGAAATATTTTGAAATACTCCTATTTACATTTAAATGGCTATCATTTTTAGCCTCTAGGACACAGAATGGGTAATCAACACATATTTATTACGTACTAATAATGTAAGAAAGTGAAAACTGGAAACTACTTCAATATATTTCATAATCTAAATACTAGAAAAAAATCCACATAAATAAGAAAACATATTGGTAAAATAAACATTACTTTAGAATATTTGTAATAATACTGTAGAGAGGTAGACCTACATATTGTTCGCAAATATATACTCCCATAAGTATGTATAATAATTTCTTACATATAGATAACAACTCTGGATTGTACTTGCTATTGTGAAAATCAATATGGCTATCATCCTCAATTGAGTAAACGTTCTAGTACTGTCAGTTATTTATAAAGTGTTTCACTTTTATAAAAATAAATGACAATTGGCACAGTGGTACATGTCTGTAATCTCAGAATTTGGAAGGCTGAGGGAAGAGGACCACAAATTCAAGCCCAGCATAGGCAACTTAGGAAGGATAAAGTATTTTTTAAAGGATTAGCAGTACATAGGCTCTGGATTCAATTCCTAATGTTGAAGAAAATGTTAATATATATTTATATGTCACTTACATTTTTTGGTATATTTTTAAAATTAGGTTATAAATATATAATTGTTATATAATACTATAATTATACTTACATTATATAATTAAAAGCCAATCTGAACCCTGTGGTCAGTATCTCACTATTAATCAATTTGAATACAAAAGAAAGCTACTCACCTGATTCCCTCCCATCCTGTGGCAAGGCCCAAGCTCAACAAAGCCTCCATTCGTTTTTCCCATGCTGTCAATGCAGTAAGCAGTTTCAAAACCTCTGATCTACAATTATGAACAAAGAGCCAAGAACCAATTAGCACCAGAGTACAAGTTTCAGACCAAATATTACAGTTCAGAGAAACCCGCAAATATGTAACACCAGATTATTAGCTGTTCATATTTTTGAGCATATCCACTCAACCCTAAAAGCACAAATGGTCTTGAAGTCAACAATGAAATAAATTCATTCTAAAGACACTGACCTAAATTTTGCTATAAAATACTACAGGAAAAAAAAAAAAAAAAAAAAAGACACAACTAAGTATAGTTTCAGAATCACCGTAATGACAATGAGAAGCAAAGTTACTTAACCTGGCCAGAGATACCCAGAGACAGTCTATAAGTTCTTTTCTCTGATACCTGCAAAGTACCTTGGAAGCAGTATTTAAAGTCTGGGGTCAACATTCTCATACATGGGCTAGGCAGTGAGGATAATGTAGGTGAAAAGGTAAGTTAGGTTTTTATATGTGAAATGTCAATTTTATTTCAAAAGAACTATTTTTTGAAATAGTACACATTTAATCTCAACTGCAAATTACCATAGTATTTGGATAAAATCTTTTATTCATTTGTTCACTGATGAATGCTTGCTGTACACTATGAAGTAAGAGCTTTTGAAGACACAAAGATGAACAAGTCGTGATCTGGAGGACCCTGACAGACTGTGGAAGGAGGGCCAAGTGGCCACCAGGAGGGAGGGGGCCAAGGAGGTGGCCTCTCTCACAGCCTGGAAGAGTTTGGAGGACTGCTCAGAAGCCAGGAAACAGTCAGGGCTCAGGAAATGCTGGGAAATGAGGGTATCAGAATGGGAAGGCACGACAACTTAAGATGTTTCATAAATGCTAGGGTAATAGGAAGGGAGAAAATTCCATTTATCCAAACATCCCTGCTTCCGGCATTAATTCAAATACTGACTAGTGTGTCAGTCATGTTTTGGCACTGAGACACCAGTGATATCAAATTTATTTATTTTTTTTAGGAAAGACAAAGTATACCCCATGGGCAGGGGGCACAGCCAGCAGTAGCACCCCTGGTGGAAGCAGTAGACCAGCAAGGCAGGAGTGTGCGGGGAATGGGCAGGCAAGGCCAGACAGCAGCAGCAACACAGACTTGAGGGGCCCCCAAATTAGTCTTGGCAAGAGATGAAGGCAGCTTGGACTAGGGAAGAAAGGGGCAGGCTTTGGGGTTGGAATGAGAAGCGTGAGACAAAGAGGAGATTCAAAGAGGACTAGGGGGACAGCAAGGTGGCCGGGTGTTCAGGGCAATGGCAGCGGCTTAGTGGAAAGGTGGCAGATGTCACTAGACAGGTTTTACCTAAGTTTCCTCAAACATTCTTTGCTCCTACACATTTCCTTCCATCTTTCTCTGCCTCCGTGCAAAGACAGACACTGACATCTGCGTGTCCGCTGATACTTGCCTCTCCCCAGTCAACGTTTTTCGGGGGCAGAGGGTAGTGTGAGGTGATGTCATAGGCTATTTCCTCCATGAACCACTTGAAACTTTTGCAGTTATGGTCTTCTCGGAACTTTTTCAGCTCAGATATATCACCATAGGGTAATGCCTTTGACTCAGGACGGCTAGCATAGAAGTAGTCTTTGTATTCATCCCACCAAACCTCCACAACTCTAACATAATTCTGCAAAAAAGAAAATTAGTATCGTTTTGAAAAAGACATAACTTCAATGACATATACAGATTTTAGACACAAACTATAAGTGTGGTACAACAAACTCATTTCTGTAGGACCTAGTTATTAATTAAGCAACAAATGCAAGTGGGCTAATAACTAGTAAGTCTTTTTTCTCCATGGTTAAAAATATGTTCAGCTACAAAGTGCCACACACAGAATCTTGGCTCCCTGAGAGGTGGATCATGGACTCCAGGGGCGGTGACCGGCACCTGTGTGCTGAGCCAGGGACATGACCCTCGCTGTGGGCGCACTAGTCGTCACCCTGCACCACCTCTGGGCTGAGCCTCGGGTATCGGCGCACACAGGGTGGGGGTGGGGCCTGCGCGTGCAGCCCCAGGCGGTGACTTCGTGGGCAGCGTGGGTTCTCGGTCACTCATACATTCTAAGGTAATATATTTTATTTTGCTAAGAGAGGAAGAATTCAAACCTGGAGAAATGTTTCTGAGAGGCTAGCTAGCACGGGGTTCCTTCTTGGTGTGTGTAGGGAAAATTTTCATTTTAGAAACCATCTGGAAAGACAATGGCCATTTGATAGAACACAGTTTTTCAGGTAACTTTGTTGGTATTTTTCACAACTATGACAGAACCATTAACCTAGTTCATATTAAGGAAAAGCAGCTCCTTAGCAATAAATAGACACTGCAGTGACTGACAAAATGCTAACTTCTAAGGTTTTACAGAATGTATGAATGGCTGCATCAATATATGTGATTGAAACAGCATTTATTCAATTCAGCCTCTTTATCAATAAGTTTTCTCTTAAAAGGGTCAGATAGTAAACATCGTTGGCCTCATGAACCCTCCTATCTATGCAACCACTAGTCAACTACTGTAGAAAGAAAGTAGCCATAGCTAATATCAAACAGCTGTGTGAATGTGTTCAGTGTGGGTGTGCAGTGTGAGTGTGAGTGTGTGAGTGTGATCCCATCACTTACCAGAAGTGCTGCTTTTGGTCTGTGGGCCACAGTTGTGATAGTTCTGCTTTAAATCAAGAGTAGGAATATCTAGGGTCTAAACTAATATTTTTTTCTAGGTCACAAGATAACTATCAACAACTAAACATGTTCTTAGACCAAAATAAAAATAGAACATAAAAACAAAGAAATAGAAATAAAGTTAGTCAAGGCAGTAAAATTCCTGCACAATGAAACTATGAAACATTGATGAAAAACTGGAAAAGAAATAAATGGAAAGACACCCCTTATTCATAGAGGGGCTAAATTAACGTTGTTAAAATTATACACTATGCTAAGTGATCTACACAGTCAAGGAAATTCCTATCAAACTGTCAATAAAATTTTTCACAGAAATAGAAAAAAACCAATCCTAAAATTTGTATGAAACTGCAAAAGACCTGGAATCATGACTTTACTATTAAACAAAAAGAACAGAGTCAGAAGCATTATATTACTTGATTTCAAAATCTATTACAAAGTAATAGTGATCCAAACAGCATCATACTAGCAAAAAATAAAAACAGACATACAGACCAGTGGAACAGAACAGTGATCACAGAACGAACCCAGGCATGTACAACTGACTTTTGACAAAGATGCCAAGAATATACAACAGAGAAAGGATGGTCTTTTCAATAAATGGTGTTGGGAAAACTGGTTACTCACATACAAAAGAATAAAAATTAGACCTTTACCTCACACCATTTATAAAAAAATAACCCAAAACAGATTAAAGTCTTAAATGTAAGCCCTGAAACTATAAAACTCTTAAATGAGTATATATGATTAAGACAGCACTTATCCACTTTAGTCCCTTGACCTATAAAGACCAGGACCATCAGCAAATTTGCTCCATGAAAGGCTGGACAGCAACTAGCTTTGGCTGCGTGGCCCACACAGTGTGCGCAGCAGCTCGTCACCTCTGCTGCTGCAGCAAGAAAGCATGGAGGGAAGCCAAGGAACGCTTGAGCAGAGGCTTCATAAACAAAGGCTATTGAAGCAAAAACAGACAAGTGAGGTTAGAGCACACCAACAGCTCCCGCTCACCTAGGAAGCAAACAACAAGGAGAAGAGACAGGCTACAGAATGGGAGAGTATCTACAGCTTACACACCTGAGACGGCAGTATCAATGGTACAGAGGAGCTCAACGCCACCATAAGGGGGGAAATACTCTGATATAAAAGGGGCAAGGAACCTGAACAAATAAAGAAATCCTATAATTTCCAGCACTGTGGAGGGACACGATATGCATTAAACACTACGAGAAGTATTCTAAGCCAGGCACAGAAGGGTAGACTGCACGATGTCACTCTGAGATAGTAGGTGAAAAGCTGAACTCAGAAATGGAGAGGAAAAAGGAGTGCTGAGGTGCTGAACAGAAGACGTGAACTTCATTAGAAGGGAGGAAGGGGTTCTACAGATCCACTGTACACTGTGGTTACTGCAGTTAATAGCAGCATGTTACAGATGTGGACACTACCAACATTGGTTAGAGCTCTACTATGGCATGTGATATATAAATGCCAGCTTCCTATCTTTAACCCAAACTCACCTTCAGAGTTGGAGAAGACCCAACATAAAGGGGTGGAGGATTTCCTTGCCAGCCCTCAAGACGGTATATGTGTCCAACACGAGAACAAGGAACAAACAGCAACTTTCCACCACACTGCCATATCTCTCAAGGAAAAACAAACATGAAAGTTGTTCCAAATGTAAGATACATTATATCTGAAAATTTGTCTTATAACTGTAAATCTTACATCTCAATTAGATAAATGTCTATACAGAATTCATAAAGTAAAATCATAAAATAAATGGTTATTTTAAAAACTCAGGAAGGCGATGGGAATATGATTAATAAACTGCTACCTGCAGCCCCTAGCAGCCTGTTCTCAATACAAGCTTGCTGGTAATGTGGATTCTTCATTCCTGACAACATTCACCATTTCCAGTGTTAACATGTTTCCTACCTGGGTAATGACTATAAAGCCTCTACTGGGCTGGTCTTTAGCTTGTCTCTACTTCACTCTAGCTTGATTTATAGAAAGATATTATTGTAGCTCATCTTATTCCCTTATTTAGTATCTTTGATGGTTCTCTACTGCTTATTAAATGAGGAAAAAATCTCTTAACTCAGTATTAAAGACTCTGCCCTATGGTCCTACTACACCAGTCCTCTGCATCTTCTTTCATGTCTACCCTATTTATTGTGCACGATTCTGTCAAACTGCTCCTCTCTCCTTGAACACACCCCTTTTGGACTCAGCTTTGCACCTTATCCCATTCTACATCTCCCTTTTCTGTTGCTCATTGGCAGCATGCCAGTCCTGCCTCAAGTTCTACTTCCCAAACTATGCTGTTTGTGCCATTTTATGGCTTCTTCTTGTATTACTTACCATTTGAACTTATTATCAACTATAAATTCCTTCAGATCTAGGCCTAGGTTCCTCTTCTATCCCTCACAGTACTTAGCACAGGATATTGAAGACAAGAGGCAATGAATACCCACTTAACTCACATAGTCCTTTTCTTTTGGAAAATGGGATAGAGGAGGCTGGGGGATGGCTCAGTGGAATAAGCGCTTCCCTGGCAAGTGCAAGAGCCTGAGTTCAATTCCTGGTTCCACCAAACCAAACAAAACCAAACAAACAAAAAAAAAAAAACAATAAAAAACGGGGTAGGAGAGGGGGTGGAGGTGGGACTTCAAGCACAGGACTTATGATTGCTCCAGGACAGCCTCAACAGCAGGGAGGTACTACAGAAGACAGCTCCAGGGTCAGCCTGGGGATGCACAGCTACTGTGGGGACCTGCTTCTGTCTTGAATCACCACATGATTTCTGCCTTGAATCACCATGTGAATCACCAGTGATAAAGGGTGACCATGTCAGTGGGTGATCAACTGCGGGCCCAATCCATGCAGGTTCTCCAAAGGGATTTTAATATAAATAAGGTTGAGTATCCAGAATGCCTGGGAGTGGGACGAGTGTATTGCTGTTTCTGAAGCTTCCTGGTCATAACTCCAAGCTGAGCCCTAAAACCATGTAAATTCATTCACAGCTTGTGTCTTGCTCTATTTTTCCAAAGGAGCACACTTTTATCTTACTTCTTAGGATTTCGAGAAATGCATTATACAGATTTTGTTTTCAAATGAAACCATCTTCATGTGAAAGTCACAAAAATCAGCAATGACCTAGAAAACTGCAATTTCTTAATTTAAATGTAATGTTACCTTGTAGGAAATCTCAAAGTTTTCACCACCCCAAATCTGGAGACCTGGATCATAGAGACCCAGTTCAAAGAAGAACTCTCGCTCGATGGCAAATAATCCACCTGCCATGGCTGGGGACCTGAGGAAAACAAAAACAAAAGGAACATTGCAATAACCATTAACCTACCCCCTCCATACACACAGACACACACACAGACACACACACACACACACACACACACACACACACACACACACACCCCTTTACTAGTAGAATAACAAGCCTTTTTACAGCCTCAATATGCATAGAAAAGACAAAACTGATGGCCAAACATTAAGGAAATCATAAATCCTTCACAATTTATTTATAATCCTTAATGAATTTACATTTCTGAAACTAAATTATTTATTACAAATTAGAGTGCTATACCACTTCACCAGTAGAGGGTGCTTTGGTTCCTTTGTGGATTTTAAAAACTAAGCCTTCGTTTTAGTTAAAATACAAATTTTCTCTTTCACTCCTAAACACACAGCCACAGTCTATGAACTGCTCCTGCAATGATTTATGAGTCATTTTGGGATGAGCGAAACCACACACCATGGAAGCAGTCTGTCATTTTCTAATTTTATAGCTCAGTAAGGGTGTACATCACTGCAGGACAGACCCAGCTCATTCAGAGTTTGCAAATGCAGCTTAAGAAAGACACAGGAGAATTCAGCATTGCTATTTACTAGGCTGGGAGGTAAGAATGCCAAGGGTGATCTATGCCCCTCTTGAACAGATTATAAATTGCATACATTTTTGGGGCAACAGAAAAAATTTTTGATAGCTTTTTAATGACAAAGTTACACTCACAATTTGGAAAAAATGACAGTGGACTAATATCTTGCTCTGAATCCTTCTCCACTCTAAGTGAACAGTTAATTATTAACATATCATGATTCCTACATTTCAGGGAACTTAATATTACTAGTATATCTTACATATCATCACACCTAATATTCTACATTTCACTGAACTGTACTGATTCTATCTTGAAAATATCTTCTGAATCTGTCTAGAACTCCATTGTCACCATCCTGAACTCTGCAGTATGTAACAGACTGAGGACCTTTATTCCACTCTGTCCTTATCCAAACCCAACTGCACACAGCACAGCACATGCTTTGTCTTAAAACATGCTGCCAAGCTTGTTAATATCACTATTACACTTCTGGTTATACTGCACGTTACATTTATTCAACTGTCATGTTAAAGTCCTCATTGTAAGTGTGACTGTCTTATCTTTAAACATATTCTCATTTATGTCAATATCAAATTGAAAATGCATCCTAACATGGAAACTAGTCATAGGGAAACCATTCTTTAACTTTCCTAGCTCACGTAGGAAATCTTTCCTAGCCCATGGAGTTAGCAGTAAAAATAAGTGTAGTCAGCACCCTTGTACTGTTTTTTTTTCCCAGAATTACCAGGTTAAGTAGGTAAGCAGCAGATTCCCAGATTAATTTGAATAACAAATTTTTAAATAAAATTTGAAAACAATGCCCCAAAATGCTTACAGCTCTATAATTTCCTTATGTTTGCCATTCAGTATCATTATATCATGATATGCCCAAATGCATCAGCATTTCCATGACATTGAAGCACCTTCCCAAAACAGAATTCTAATACTGTCAGCAGTGCAACAGAAGGAAGAGCCCAGGAAGGTCAAACTAATAATAATAATAATAATAATAATAATAATAATAATAATAATCATAATAAAATCAGGGGCCTGGGGAGATGTCTCAGTAGAATAAGCGCTTGCCTGAGAAGCTCAAGGGCCTGAGTTCAATCCCAGGTTCCTCAAAAAAAAAAAAAAAAAAAAAAAAAAATCAGGCATACTGTGAAGAAGCCTATTTCAGCAAACATTTCATTTGGGGTTACTTTTTAAAAAGCAAGTAGTGTTTCCATTAAAAGATTAAAAGACGAGAGTAAAATAAGTTATTTATTTTTACTTATATTTAACTATATTTACTTGAAGAACCCACAAGAAGGGACAAAAGATGGTTTTGGAATAGTTTTTTATTTTTTTATGTATTTAGCACAGGGTGTTCAGGGTCTCACTACTAGATTGCCCGCGTAGTGATCCACCTGCTTACAGCCTTCCCAGCGCTGGAATTAGAGGTGCGCGCCACCACGCCCAGTCCCAGTCGTGCCTTTAGCGCACCCGGGGAGCAGGGCTGGCACCCCACACCGGGAATGGTGCCCTGTCCCTGCATCTGCCTAAGCAGGCGCGTTAATCCACTGAGCTACCTGGCTGACCCTTTTTCTAAGTTTTTAATGAAGCAGAAAAGAAGTCTGTGTCATATTTTCTAAAGTTGAGTATTTTTATTCATCAGATTTAACTGGTACAAAATTTGTATGCAAGAATTAGTATATAGGGGCTGGAGGTGTAGCTCAGCAGCCTAAGTGCTTGCTGGGCGAGTGCAAGGTCTCAAGTTCAATTCCTGGTACAAAAAAAAAAAAAAAAAAAAAAAAAAAAAAAAA
>PVKA01006558.1:0-60871 GCA_004027165.1 Ctenomys sociabilis | reverse complement strand
GACAGAAAATAAAAGTTTTATTTATTTCACTTGTATTTAGAATTAATAGTGCTTTTTACAGTTAAGTTTTCCCCCAATGAAAGAGTGTGACTCTCAGTAATGGAGCTTGCATTCAGGTCAGAAGCAGGTATAAGGAAGCAAGGGTGAATTCGGAGCTCTAAAAAAGTGTAAGGGAAGAAACTTGGAGTCTGAGAGAGCATCCACAGTTGGACAACAAAATTTTAGCTTGGCAGCAGATTAGCAGGTTAGCAGCAACTGGAGAAAGAAGAACATGTAAGTGATTAGTGATTACCGATACGGCTCGGTTTTTGTCTTTCTCAGGCTCTTCTCTCGAGGGGTCAGAGGCACCCGTTTCCAGAGCATACTCCAGTCCCAGGCTCCTCGGGCATACCCATCTTCATCACCACCCCCTTGGGGTACAATTTCATATGTGTTGCCATTTATGACATCTATAAGCGGCACAGTGCAAATGGTTCTGGGTTGTGTTGATGAGGTGCCACAGATCAAATGCAAACGGACGGACGGACCCACAGGGTTACGCGAGGTGGGGAAGGAAAAAAAAGGACTTAAGTAAACATTCAACATCAAAAAGATGAAGTAAGACTCTTTACCGATAAGGTTCAGTTTTCTGCTTTCTTTTGGCTTTTTCCTTGTGGCTTAGAGGAATACGCTTCCATAGTAAACTCCAGTCCCAGGCCCCTCTGGCAAAACCATCTTCATCCCCACCTTGCTGGGGTTCAATGGAATAATCATTCCCATCTATGTAATCTATTAGAGGCACAGTACATGTAGTTCTGAAACATTTACAGAAAGTGAAGAAGCATTTAAGAACCCGACACAGACTAGTTTAGCATGCCTAGCTGCAGTGTCTCCCACTGCAGTTCATTTAGTTTTTGTATCGGGGAACTTGAATATCTAATGGAGAAACAGAGAAAACGAAAGCCCCATTGAGCCAAGCGCTGGGGCAGCACCAGGGCAGGCAGAGGAGATATGACCCTCAGCTTGCGGACAGAAGTCGGAGACAAGAGTCGTGCCACTGAGCTCTCGGTGCTTTTTCTCTTTTATTCTAGCTGCCCTGGAAATTTGCCCTTGGTAATTTTGTATTATTTACCAAATTTTCCTGCCTGTTGCTTCCATGCCCTGCTCCCTACTGATAAAGGTGTGAGGGCCTACACATGCCCACACTGCCCATCTCAGCACCGCCTGACACTTTGTTGCTTTGTATTTCTTTGAATGCAGTTATTATGAAAATGTGCTTCTGGGCTTTTACTTAATCTCTTTCCCTACTTCTTTTATTGCAAAAAAGAGGTTCTATATTGTACTGTTTCTTTTTTAAAAAATAAGTTCAAAAAATCCCTCAAAACATATAGAACAACAACAACAAAAAAAAAACAATCTAAGAATTTGTGTACAAAGAAAAAAATAAATTTCCCTTATATTTGGGCTCCCTAAAAATGCCAGTACTATAAACCAGTTTGCTGGAGAGTTGACCCTACAAAGACAATCTGCTTCTCTGCTTATTTTGATACCTGTTGGAAAGGCTTTTAAAAAATGCATCTCCTAAGATGGAGATGCCAGCTTTTCATACCAACTTGCTGTGCTTTTTAGATGTTTAGAAGCCAAAGGAAAGAGGGAAAAAAAAATCTTTGAGGCTTAGAACTTTGATTTGGGAGAACTAGATGCATTACTCTCTCCAAAGCCTGACCCCACTCTGGAAGATCCCCGGGAACCTGGGCAAATGCTTCCTTCACTGCTGCAGGGCTGCGAGATGCCCTGGAGAGTAGCTGCAGCCTTCCTAGAAGTCTTCTTTTACTCCTTCTGCTTTTCACATTTCTAAATAAATTGGCCCAGACACCTAAGTCTAACAAGCTTTTTTAAACTATCTGATTTGGGGCAAGTTATCTAATTTCTTCAACTCTTTATGTACTGGCCCATAAAGTCAAGCTAAACAGCTCTGTACTGGAGACCTGCCTGAGCAGAAGGCAGATAGCACTGAATAGCGTTCATGATGTGCCCTTACATGGAATCCTCCGAGGAGGAAGCATTCCCAAGTTCTTCCTCTGACTCATGCCTTTTGCCACAAGGATATGTCTCATTCTCTCAGATTCTGAAATAGCCAGGACCAGGAAGGCTTTTGGAACTAGGACACTTCATGCTACTTTCTGGTGTTTCCCTACATTTCCACAGAATAACTATCTGTTTCTAAACATAAAGTTTGTTTTCTTTTACTTTTGGTTCTGGGAATCGAACTTAGGACTGTGTACTTACCCAGAAGGCATTTGTGCTGCTGAGCTATATTCCTGGCCCTAAACATAAAGTTTCTAGAGGAACGCAAAGCTTCAACTAAAGTAATAGCTGGTCCTTCCTTACTATCTGAAAAAAAATACTTAAAATGCACTTAAAAATCCAATACATATAGAATTTTTTTTTTTTTTTTTCAGAACTGGGGATTGAACTCAGGCCCTTGCACTTGCCTGGGAAGCGCTTATTCCACTGAGCCATCTCCCCAGCCCCACTGAGCCATCTAAAATTAGGTAACTTGCCCCAATCATGCCCCTATAATAATTTTAAAGCAAGTTTTCTTCCCAAGGTCTTTATATCTCTTACTCTAGTCTAGAGGGAGCACTAAATGTTACTTTAGGGACAGTTTCTGAGGTCAGAGGCATCCTCAGTAACAGCACCTGAAGACGAGTCTTGAGAGGGGCAGACATGGTTTCTTCTAAATGCCAGACAGCCTACATCAGAATCAGCTCAAATGGCCAGGCCAGCTCTACCCAAGGAGACTGCTGCTTCCAGGATAACGCCTAAGACACAACACTTGATATATGAGCTGGAACTGGAAGTACAGAATGAGCATATTATTTGTCCTTCTAGGACAAGGTTTAGCTTTCTTTTTCTTTGGAACAGGGTCTTGCTATGTAGCTTGGACACGTAGAAGTCCTCCTGTCTCAGCCTTCTGAGCACTGGGATCACAGGTGTGTGTCACCACGCCCAGTTTCAGTGGCCAGCAAGGTGTGCCCAGGGTTCCTGGGCCAGCAAGACATGTGGTACTGGGGATCAAACTTGGGTCCTTGCCAGGCAGGCCCTACTACCAAGCTATGTCCTCAGCCAACAAGGTTTACTTTTCAACTAAGAAAGAAAAAAACCAAACCAAGGCGGTGTTACCTGTCCTTAGATATGGGGGCTACCAGTGGTGCATACCAGTTCACTGCCACTTCGCAGTGGGCGTCGAGGTATATCAGAACCTTTAAAAAAAAGATGCAGGGTGAAAGAGTACTCCTCATGGATGGTACATCATATACATCACAAACTTTATACTATATGCTAATAAAATTAGCACTATAGTCAATTCTGATATATAAATTACTATGTTCAAGCTAGGATCCTCATTTCAATTACCAAAAACTGTAGGGTGATTAAAAATGTGTATGATCTTTTAGTTACCAAATCTAAAATACTGACACTGTAAACAGCAAATACTTCCTACCTGTCCAAGTTTGGCCTTTTGAGCACCAATACTTCGTGCTTGAATTAAACCTTCTCTTCTCTCATTTCGAAATACCTTCACTAGGCCATTCCACAGTTTAATATATTCATCTAGTTTTTCTTTCAAGTGTTCTGTGAATAAAAAGTTTAAGTAAGGTTATAAACTAGACTTTTTACATAAAAAGCATCATAGGTTAGAAATGTACCAAGCAGTCAATACTTTCACATGGGCCAGATTGAGTGCTTTATTTATTAAGATGGAAGGAGAGGACTAGAGACACAGATTAGCATTTAGGGGGCCTTGAGTTCACTGCCCCTCCCCCCATGGAAGGTGAAATGTGTTACTCAAATGAAATTTTATACTTGATAAGTGTACAGAGAACTGGATAGCTTCAGATTTATCTAAACATCAAACACATTCTGATTGTGCCAACTGATAGGTGAGTTTTGTTTTCTGTTTTTTTTTTTTTTGTTTTTGGTACTGGGGATTGAACTCATGAGCTTGTGTTTGCCAGGCAAGTGCTTACACCACTGAGTAATCTCCCTGGCCCTTTTTATTGAGGTCAGATTTTATGATACATGTTAAGATTGCTTTTCAGTTCACATGATGTCCCATTTAAGGCTTTCAGCACGATTTGCCCCAAAGCCACTGCTCCTGCTTCTGAAGACACACTGCCTGTTAGCACTACACAGCTCCACAGTCTTGCCTCCATCACATGCCGCTTCACATTTTGTTTCTGAGTCATCTTTCTCCAAACGCAGTAAGTGTTGAAGGCTACAGTTTTGTTGTGATGGATGAATACAGTTTCTACACAGTTGGCAAATAATCATGGTCTCATTTTTTTTTCTGTATCTCAGCATTACAAGTGTGTACATAATTACATATCTTTGAAATTTTCTAAGAGAAATTTTGTGTCATAAATCCAGATGCAGCTATGTAGTTGTCCATACCTGCAATCCTACCTATTCAGGAGGCTACAGCAGGAGAACTGTAAGTTCAAGACCAGCCTAGGCATCTGTGTGAAAGCCTGTCTCAAAATAAATATAGTAAGAAAGGATAGGGACACCACAGCTCGGCACTCCCTGGGTGCAATCCCTGTACTAGGAAAAACCAAAAGCACAGACAGGAGTTCTAACTTGGCTCCCACTGTATGACAGCAGCTTTCGTTTGTACTGCTCTGAGTCCAAGAAGCTGGCTCGCCACACTTCCTGGATCCCATCCCATCAAGATGCTTCCTGCTATTGTAAATATTGTTTCAAAACTTTAAAAACTTGGCCCATGAGTGTACAGATCACACAAAAAAAAGTGTAGTAGGATGGCTGCATGGGTTAATGGGCATGTTAGAGTTTGCACAGTATTTCACTCAGTTTAGATCTATTGCTTCTATTTACTTTTTATTTTATTTTATTTTTTGGCACAAGTGGGGATTGAACTCAGGCCCTTGTACTTGCCAGGGAAGCGCTTATTCCACTAAGCCATCTGCCTTGCCCTTACTGCTTCTATTTTGGCACCTATAATTTTATTTTTTAAAAAGAATATAAAATAGTATTAAAAATTACAAATGATACATAATTTCACTAAACAAAACCATATGAACTTGACAGTGTTTCTTCTATTGCATAGTGTTGTCTTCAAATTAGTTGCTCAGATAACCAGATATATACATGCAAAATTGGAAGAAGAAAAAAGTTATAAGAAATTAAGGAGAGAAAAAGAAAAACAGATGAAAAAGCACAAAAAGCTAAGCATTAACTGACTGCACCCAATTATAATGAGTATTATAAATGAAATTCTTATGTTTAATTATATTTTATTCCTAGGAAATATGGATAATTTTCCGTTCAAGTTTACTTCAAAAATGAAACAAACAAAAAAAAAAAAACTCCTCTACCCTTTAAAGCCTTCTACAGTTCTGGACATTTCAAGCTTTTCACAATTCTATTAGGTAATCTGGATATGTACCCTAATCCCTTTTTAAATACCTTTTTAGGGGCAGAATGAGTTAGTGGTCTGTTCTTCAAGTTTTGATTCTAGACTAAGATGGCTGCAAAAGGGAAATGGTGACTACAACGGCTTCTGGCTTCTCTGTGACAGAACCCTGTTGTGGACTTTTCAGAGCTCAGAATATTCACTGCCACATGCTGGGGTCGGGCTGGGAACACAGCCTGCTAGGTTAGGCAGGACGCAGGTGGAAATGCCCTGGGTTGCTACTTAGCAGAAGTGCAAGAGGCCATGTGTGCATGTTCTCTAGCTGCCTCCTTCCCTCTGCCCCTGCGCTGGTGCTCTGCAAAGGCAGACATGGCAGGAAAGAAGGGACAGCACAGACACAGCGCTGGCTGCAGGAAGCATGTTGAGAATGGGAGAAAACCCTCTGCAGTTGCGAATCACTATGAATGTGAGCCTGGGTTATTTTTAAATTTTATTTTTGAGTCAGGGTCTCAGTACGTAGCCCAGGTTGGCCTCAAGTTCATGGCAAGCCTCCAGTGTCAGCCTCCTGGGGGCTGGGGTTACGGGTGTGCATCACTGCCTGGTGGGCTTGGGTTTTATCTGCATCCAGCTTTCCTCAGCAGGCTGCTGGCTGTGCATGTGGGGAAGCTTGCTCCACTGAAAGGCTCCGAACCTCATCTGGGGAGGCTGCTATAATTCCCAGCAACCTAAATGCTACTGTGCATATTTATACTCTTGGCTAGGGTTTTTTTTTTTTAATGTATTTAGGACAGGGTCTACAGGGTTTACAAGGTCTCACTACACAGATCAGACTCGCAGTGATCCTCCTGTGTTCAGCTTCCCAAGCACTGAGATTACAGATGTGCACCACCATGCCTAGTTTCAACCGCCTGGGTGTGAGGCCAGCATGGCAGGCCCAGGATCGAACCCTGGTCCCTGGGTCTGCCTAAGTAGGTGCTTTAATCTGCTGAGCTATCTGGTTGGCCCTAGGTTTTTATGTTATCATTTTTGTCTCTAAAAGAAAAATTATAGCTTCCAAGTTTCCTTTTTGAATATGCTGGGAAAATACAAACCAAATTTTCACCCAAGCTGGATGACCCAAATACTGTAGGATTTTAGTAAAGTTAAGACCAAAAGATACGAAAGTTGTTTTGAAATTGTGAAAACTAATGAAAGATCCTAACAGGCCCTACATACTCCAAGTTAAAGTGACTGTGAATGACTACTTCAAAATGGGGTACAAGAGACCGAGTATTAGACTTGTCACAGAAAGTTAAAAGTAAAATGCACAGGAGTAGGATTCTCACCCTGACTAACTATATATGCTGACACCTGTGAACCAAGCAACTGCACTGAATTTAACAAAGCGTAATGCTTCAAATGCTTGTCATTCTGGTCTTCTAAATATGTACCTCTTGTCATGACATACCAACTATTACCATACTTCCCTTTTTTAAAGGATAATGAAAAATAAGACAAAAAATGTCACAAGACAGTCCTGCTACAATGCTACTATACTGTATATGGATGGATTTCTAAATATCTATGTAAATACATGTAAGTGCTCATTCCTATTTTTAAAAAATTTTTTTTTTCTTCTTCTTCATATTCTGTATGGACTTAAGAGTTTAGTATCTCAATACTTGATGGAAAATACATGTTCCATGTTATACCTATGATGTCTGATATTTACACAAATAGTGTGGGTAAACCGAACTATATATGTTGCAGGGTAATAATAAGCTTCTCTTCTGGAGGGTTAACAACCTAAGTTTACAGATCAAAAATTGGAGAAAAAGAAAGGCAAGGTCACAATATTTTGGCCTAGACTTTCAAGGTCAGTGAAGACTCAGGACATAGGAGAATTTATACTGTAACAGCATGTAACTCAGTTCTACCCCAAATTTTCTGATCAAGGAGATTATGGGGCCACAAAGGAATGCGATTGATGGTGTATAGTGTGCCTAAGGAGAGTAACATGGAGAGAAAACTTTCTCAGGCTTCCACAGAGAGCAAACTGGTCAAGCAATGGCTGTGACTCATCCACATGGCTGACACTGACAAGAGATCTACAAAGTGTGGTACAGGGTTATAGTATAAATCCTGAAAGTACCTGACTGACCTTATCTGATACAAAAGTTACATTTGTTATATAGGTCTTGCTTTAACTCAGTCTTAACCATCCAGCAGAAAAGTATAAAAATGGAGGTATATAAAGTCATATTAATATGCTGAGCTGTGAATGGCTCAAATCAACAACTTCTGTGGATAACCCACTTCTACTGTGGACTGCTGGTCTGTGTTGGATGGTTTTATTTAAAATATATAAATATATATATTAGCTATCCATATTTTAAAATCTGTAACATATGTATTATTGGATGTTACCTTGTTTATGTCATTTTTTCTATTTGTTTTTGCTTCTATTTTTCACTCTTCAAGTTAAAATACAAATAAATAAATTAAAAAAAAATACAATGCACAAACTTAAGCCCAACATTCTGTCCTCCTTTTCTGGTGCTGAGCAGTTATTTTAGGGCTGCAAATACTTTTTGGTGTATCTGTACTTTTTTAGGATTTGTTGAAATATTACTTGCACAAATAAAAAAACGAGATTTAAAAAAAAATCATACAAAGATAGATTTCTCAGAGTTGACTGGTAAATTCAGATTTTTCTAAACCTAAAACATCATTGGTCTGAGCAACATAACCTCAGAACATGTTTTCAAATATTTTTCTTGGGAAAGGAAAAATATTTTTGATGCAGATATTTCTATTACACAAAATTGTAAATTAAGATTTCTAACCTAATCCCACTCAATATGACTAAAAACTTTAAAAAAAACTTTAAAGCCCTACATTCTTTTGTGTAATTAAAAATGATTTGTTGGGGAAAAGGACTGGCACAAAGATGGGGAAAAAGAACGTAAGTCATATTTGTATTTCTTTTAAGGCCAAAGTAGGCATGCAGAATAAGATTCTGTTCTTATAAAAACAGCAAGGGTCTATCCAAACAGCAAAGCTCCCGAGTTAAATTCCTGAGGAAGGAAGCTTTTATAAAGGCATTTGGAAATGTCTTTTTATGCCATCCACAGTCTGCCTCCACTGCTAACATCATTTTCACGGTATCTCTCCTTACACAGAAAATGTTTCTGCAAAACTTATTTGCCAAAGTGCAAACAGCTTCTTGTTACTGAGTAATCTGAGCTCTTCGGTCAATTCTGTTTCAGTTCTGTTTTGTGACAAGTGAAGAGGAATGAAAAAATACCCAGGCCAGGCTGCCTTGCAAGTTTCCATTTCCATTTCCATGCTGCTACAGTTCCATGGAAAAGGGCCCCACACCGTGAGGCCCGGTTGCTCTGAGGCAGCGGGTCTGATCAGACTGGTGGCAGGAGCCAGGATCTGGGTCCAGATGTGTCTCCCTCCCTGGCTCCGCTCCCTCCCTCCCTGCAGCCTGCTCAGCCCAGGTGAGCAGCCTCTCCTTGCTGTGTCTCCTCCCTGCTGTCCTTCCCTGGCCCTGAGCTGTGGACTGAAAACTGGGCCAAAACGCACTTTTCCTCCTCAGCTGCAGGTATTGGGTAGGGTGTCTCAGGGACAAGGAGGTGACAAGGGCACACAGGATCCGAGCTACAGCATTATCTGTATTTTCATATTTAAGTCACTGAGAATACTTCTCAGTATTCTCAAATACATGCAAGAATGTATTTAAAGAAAATAAAGTTAACTTTAAAAATTGGTTGTCTGGAGAATCACTGCTCAATCAGTTTTTTGCCAAGTTGAACTAAGACTAATTAAGCCTTCCTAAATACTGCAATAGCCACCTCCTTGAAAGGAATAAAACAGTAACTTCCTTTTAAAAAAAAACAGAAATAAACATGGGGGGGACATTAGGTGACACTGCAATGTTCATACAACTGCATAACTTCAGCCTTCAATAAATCACTTCTATGATTAAATTTCTTTTTTTAAAATTTTATGTATTTGGTATAGGGTCTCACTATGCAGCTTGGACTCATAGTGATCCTCCTGTTTCAGCTTCTCCAGTGTTAGGATTACAGGTGTGCACCACCATGCTCAGTCTTGGTGACCAGTTCTGCATGCCCTAGTTGGGGCCAGCATGGCATGTGGTACTGGGGATCAAACCCAGGTCCTTGAGCTTACCAGGCAGGCGCTAAGACTGCTGAGCTATCTCCACAGTCCCTATGATTAAATTTTACAAAGTGCAAGCCTCAAGGAATTAGTACAGTACGTGACAATGGTTGGAGACACAGACTTATGAGCCTACGGGTTTTGATTCAGCTTTTCATCGCTTCCTCTGTGACTGCTGGCAAGTGACTTCACAACTCTGAACCTCCTGTGTAAAATGGAGATAACACCATTATCTATTCCAAAGATTACCATTACCAGGATTAAACAAAATCACATACAACTCTTAGCAGTGTCAACTTGTTGATAGTCAATGCTGTCAAAACACACTAACTCTTGAATTTTGAAAACTATTCTAAAATCACACTTATAAGTACTTATATTTTAACTTATTTTGTCAATAAAATGTCAAAGAGCTGGGAAGATGACTCAGTAGAATAAGCGCTTCCCTGGCAAGTGCAAGGGTCTGAGTTCAATCCCCGGCTCTACAAAATAAATAAATAAATACATACATAAATAAATAAAATGTCAAGTCTACAGTTATTACCTTTATTACTAAAATCATCAATTAACACAATCTCTGCTAAATACTTCCTTGGAGTTCTCTTGATTACACTGTGGACTGTCCTCATGAGTGTTGACCATCCTTCATTATGGAAGACAATGACAACACTAGAAGTGAGCAGGTTTTCATCATAATGCCAATACTTGCATCTGCAAAAGGAAAATTTCATCAAGTTTAGTTAGAGCTAATCAATAATGCTTGACTGCAAACATCTATGATTATATTTTCTAATTGAATTAAATACTATTGACCTAATTAAGGAAGTAAATGGGATGCAGCCTTTTATGTTTTAGCAGAAATACAAGACAGAAGGGAAACTGCCATGACAAAGTTATTCCCAGATGGAGCTACTTCATAAGCAATATATATGTATATATACATGTATATATATGTTATAAAAGGAATTTATGAATTTATAATTGAGGGGGGATGAAATATTACCTATAGTCATCAGGTTATTCTTTCCTTTTTTTTCCTTCTAACTCCATTATCTCTTTGTTTCAACGGCATGTTATGTAATTGGAATTAATGAGTAAGATACCATTAATTTAAGTTTTTCATTTGCATATACATTCTCCTTAATACATCAGGATATTATTATGTTAATAATGAAATAAAGCACCACTTGCATTTGCAGCACGCTATGTATACTCTTTGTTGCTGTTTTCCATGGTGCTTATTTTCCCTTCTGAAACCTGAACTTTGGCAACAAGAGATTTACTTCACTTGCCATGAAATCACTATGCTTGAAAGTTGTCCTGCAGTAGTATAGCTAAAATAGCCAGAAAAAAAATTAGCAGGCTGACAGGAGGCATATAGGAGGCATTGAAAATGCATTGTTGAATAAATAAATGAAGTTCTGATATTTATAGCTACTACATGAACTGAAAAGGTTCTTTATCTATGCTGCATAAAACCACTGAAACAGACACAGCAGGAATGAAGCGCTGAGAGGCTTCTCCTAACTGGAGGAAACTCCCAACAGGACTTGGCTTGAAGAAGGATCAAGAAACCAGGAGAAGCTAGCTGGCACAAGTCTAAAAGAGTGCTCTCAATTGTGATCCAAAGGGAGGAGCCAAATGCTCCATCAGAACAATGAGTTCAAAATACAGTGGTGAGAAGACACCAACCTTATCAGGAGATGTAGTGTTTCCAGATAGGAACTATGCATGCATGGCAAGGCAGCAAAATTTTACACAGGTAGGGACCATAATCTCCCCCAAACAAACAGTAAACCGGAAGGAGGCTCAAACAACTTTTCTTTCTCTAACTCTAATCACACTGGTCTTAACTGAAAGCAGCAGAATTCCTTAGGAAGGACAAAAATCGTATCCAGCGTACACTCGAATTGGCGACAACACTTAAAACATGGAGGGAGCTTTGGGGCTCCACCCCTTTTGGAGGGGTGTGGGAGGGAGGGTTAAGGACAGCAGATGGTGTCCATGAGGGACACCTCCACCATCCTAGGCAACGTGGAACATGTGTGACACATAAACCACTGATACAAAGATTTGGTAATCAAAGAAGTGTCTGAGGTATGAGGTAAACCCCTATTTTGCATGGTCTCTCATGGTATGGGTGTGGCTTTTGCAATATGGCAGTCTCCCCTTACCTGTGGTTTTACTTTGTAAGGCTGTAGTTATTTGTAGTCAAATATATTCCAAAAATACAGTACTGCATAACATACTGAGAGAATAAAATAAAATATTGAGAGACCACATTCTTACAACTTTTGCAGAACATTACTATATTCAATTTTAATATTAGCTATGGCTATTAGTCTATTGCTATGCCTGATTTATAAATTAAAGCATATATGTTAATCAGAAGACTATAGCATATATTAGAGAAAAACACTGTACATACCGCATCAGGCACCTAGGGTGCTACTACTTTAAGTTCTAACAGAAAGCAATACTAACTGAAGCAGGAACACAACAGTTACACGAATGGATATGTTACACATTTTGATCAATTTCTGCTTTTCAGCGTCTGATTTTCCAAGAGAGCATTTAAAGCCTTTAACATCAAGGTCAATGGTGATTCAGCTACACTGCAGAATACCTCTGATTGCAAACACCCACATTTACATTAGGCTTGCAGTGATTAAAGCAATAGGATTATTCTTGGCATAATTCTATAAGATATTTTTATGGTAGCTATCTGGACTAGGTGGTTGGTGTCAGAAGAGTAGAAAGAATTTTCAAAATGAATTTTCTATAACTTTAAAAATATTTCAAAACCAAAAATGAAATGCCTATGAATAAATTTGGGGCCGGGGAGATGGCTCGGTGGAATAAACGCTTTCCTGGCAAGCACAAGGGCCTGAGTTCAATCCCTTGTTCCACAAAAAGAAAAAAAAAAGAATAAATTTACTTGTGGGCTGGGGAGATGGGTCAGTGGTATATGTGCCTGCCTAACAAGTGCAAGGTTCTGGGTTCAATTCCCAGTACCAAAATAAATAAAAATAAATTTACTTGCATTTTTTTTCTGTATCAACTATCCTTTTAGCATATGTAGTTTGAAATAAAGTTTTACTCTATTCAGATTTTGCTAATAAGTAATATAGAAGTCAGCTGATTGAAAAACTTAACACTTTTGGACTGCAAGCCCTTGCATTCCACAAATAATATCACTCATCTACAATGACCTGTGTGTACCTGCACACATATATTTATGTGTGATAGTTACTGCTGTCAAATGCTGCACTTTGCTCTTAGGTCATTCCTGAAAATCTCAATATATCATCATTTTGTACTTTGTTCCCCTATCTAAATCTAATAGGGACTATATAGGCATAGGAATAGACAAATTTCCTGCCTCTCTAAAATCTCTTTTGTGTTTCTATAGTGATCGGAAGATCACTATAGAAATGTTTATAATTTGCATGAAACGGTGCTGATCCCTAATGGTTGAATAAATTAGGAATGCACTTATAAAATTTAACTTACCAGAAATTAACATACATTTTCAGTAAAAGGACAACAATTACATGTAATGATTCAAATTTAGTTGATTGGGATAGGCAGATTTTACTCAAACGTTCAGTTTGCACTTTGGATGAAATGATCAAAAGTTAGCGCTTTGAGACTATGTAGGGGACACCAACAGTTGACACACAATGGTAAATGTCCTTCCTTATAGTACATCTCACACAGCAAAAATGATCTATGCATCAAAACAATTTATAGGGGACTGGGGAGATGGCTCAGTGGAATAAGCACTTCCCTGGCAAGTGCAGGGGCCTGAGTTCAAACCCTGGTCCCCCCAAAAAACAAAACAAACCAAAAAAACAATTTATAAACAAAACTTCCTCCTTACCACTCCCTGGATATACTCCATTGTATTAGTGTATTTTCCAGAAAAGACTGCTTCAATAATTCATATGCAGACTAGGCAAAGCTACAGCCTGAGTTTGGAAATAATTCCTTTGTAAACATAATCTAACACTACATTAACACTGAGGTTTTTTTGCAACCATATTATACTGCAGGCTCATAAATCCCTAAATTCTTCTCCCTAAATACTGTTAATGCTCACTGTTTCCCATTCTGTATTTTACAGAACTCAATATAAAATGCCATGATTGTATGTACTGCACTTTATAACGTTCCAGCTTGCTGCAGCAGACACTGATGTCTTTGAAGAGTCTGTCATTTGCTGAGCATAACTATCTCTTTCATTTTTCTGTTGAAAACTGGATTAGTACAACTTCTATCTCTTCACCTACTATTTCTATGAAGAGATCAATTACTGCGCCTTAGAGCTACACGTTATTCCTGAAAGACTGATGTTCCTCCATCTATTTCAGCTAACTGTGCCACTACTCAAGCTACCTTTCTTTACCTTACCCAGGAGGATCTAAGACCACTGACATACCCTGCGGGGTCAAGATGCACTAAGTGTGGCACACTGTGCAGGTACACTGGGGCGAGCAGTGTCTGCTTTCAGACACAGGCTGTGCAGGGTCTGACTCTTCACGGGCTCATGCTGACACTTGTGATGACTACTTTTTAAGCATGCCTCAGCGATTTCCCTTAGGATCTTACGGTATGCCAATATCAAGTTTCCAAAACCAAACTTTCTTCCCTCTGGAAAATAACGTATTTCCTTACCCCCTATTTCCTCATGTCTCTCTTTTTTCCCTAATACATTTAGATAACTGGCAGCATTTTCTCTCAAACTCATCTGGCAAGTACCTCAATCACTGGTACTGCAGTGATGGCCTAACAGATTGAATGTTTTCTTAAAATTTTATAAAATTTTGATAGGGTGATCATTTCTGCTAAGAAGAGAACAAGTATTGTATATGTTTTTTAATTCACATGTGAAAATCATATCACATGCCCCAATAATCTGCTTATTCTTACCTTTCTCATTCTAATACTCCAATTAGAATTGTGGTATGAATGTCTGGGTTGTCTTCTGCCTTTCTGAAAACTGTCCCTTCACACAGGTCTGCTGAGATTGCCTTTTCTAAGACTCTGAGGCCGCAGTTCCTTGGTAGCAGTGACCATATGTCACCTCTGGGCCAGTGGAGGGGACTAGCAGGGAACACTTGTCCCTGCTAACCAATCAGCACTCCTCTCTTGGTCTCTAACCTCCCAGTCTTACTTTGTTTTTGTTTGCTTGTAAGTATCAGGGACTGAACCTGGGACCTTGAGCTTGCCAGAGAAGCATTTATACCCCTGAGCTGTCTCCATGGCCCCCAGACTTACTGCGATTAGGTAAGTGCAAGGTCAAGAAAAGGCAGGCTTATCATGCAGATGATGGAAAAGAGAAGTGAGGTGGAAAACCCATGAACTCTGAAGAGAAGAAGCCTTCAATTCTCAACTCTCCCCCTCTGGTTTCTAAGTCTTCCACAGCCATCAAGAGAGCTTCCAGACCTCGGATTCTGAGACACTGCATGCAGTACCTTTTCAGTGAGCACCCGACTCCACTCCACTGAAGCCAGTTAAATGGATTTGTTTCTAGGCAAATAAGCCACATTTACAGGCTACTCTTGACATTTTGTGTATTTGTGTTCATTATGTATATATGTTCACAGAATTAATTGTACTGATTTTCAATAGCCTTTCACTAATCAATCTATTTTTCTCTATGGTCATTGTTGAAGTTGCTGAGAAATGAGCTACAGATGGCTTCTTCATATGTTATTAGTCTGTAGTTCCTTTATCTCTGTCTGTCTGTCTGTCTGTCTGTCTATCTATCTACCTATCTATCTATCTATCTATCTATCTATCTATCTATCTATCTATCTATCTATCTATCTTTACCAGGAATCAACTCAGTACCTTACACTTCTGAGGCAGGCACTATGCCCCTGAGTTATATCCCCAGCCACCTAAAGCTATTTTTATAAACCAAAATTTCTGAACAGAATTACCTATGCTGTCCACATAGGAAAATGGTATAACAAATATCAATTTGATGAGAAAAACCCTTAAAAGTTTTCAAGTAACCTAGTCATCACTGAAAAACTCTGCTGGAAATACTGGTTACAAACAGAAGGTTACTTGGCTGGCACAAGATCTGTTTTAAAAACTCCATACAGGGGCTGTGGAAATAGCACAGCCGTCTAAGCGCCTGCTTTAATAAAAGAACAAGGACCTGGGCTCGATCCCCTCACAAGCCATGCTGGCTCCGCAACTCCAGGTGTGCTCAGGCGGCCACCAAGACCGAGTGTGTGGCGCATGTCTGTAATCCCAGCACTGGGTAGGCTGAAAGAGGAGGATAACAATGAGTTCAAGCTGTGTAGTGAGAGCCTGTACCCAACACATAAAAAAAAGGAAAGAAAGAAAGAAAAAATCCCTCCACACAGCCTCCTCCACAGTAGGGTTTGCTGAAGAAACTAAATTCACAAAGGCTCAGATCCCCAGTTCTGATAAACAACAGAGGTATAATAATCATAGTGTCTTATCCCCTTATAGATTATTTCCTTCTTAGGGCCAGCCAAATAGCTCAGTTGATTAAAGCACCTGCTTTGGCCGATGCAGGGGCTGGGAGTTTAACAGCCTGGCCTGCAGTGTCAGCCCCGCCCCAGAGGCATGCTGAGATGGTGACTGAAACTGGTTGTGGTGGCACAAGCCTGTAATCCCAGCTCTTGGGAGGCTATAAACAGGAGGATCACTATGAGTCTGATCTACCCAGTGAGACCCTATAGACCCTGTCCTAAAATACAAAAAAGAAATAAAAAGATTATTTCCTTCTTAATAATACATTCATTCTTTCACTGGCACAATAGAAATTGAGATTACAGTTTACTGCTTAATTTTTCAAACTCTACTTTCTTTCCTTGAGGATCTTGGAAAATCTTAGATGACCTAATATCTTTTGCCTAACATTCTTTTTTTTTTTTTGTCTTTTTGAGACAGGGTCTCACTATGCAGTTCAGGCTGGCCTTCAGCTCACTTTGTAGCTCAGGCTGGTCTCGAACTCACAACAATCCTCCTGCCTCAGCCTCCCGAGTGCTGGGGTTACAGGCATGCGCCACCACGCCCGGCTTGCCTAACATTCTTAACAGCCAATTCTACCTTAAAGATCCAAATTAAATCCATAATCACAGGAGTCATTCTTCCTTATTATCTCCAAGATAAAAATGGCAGCAAGCTAATCATCCTAAATTGTGCCTTAGTCAGAATTATATTATCATGTATTTTGTCAATATTCAATGCATTATTTGATTTCAATAATTTGCCTAGCAATTATCCTCCTTTTCAATGTTGTATTATGTCACAGACACCACTTTCTTCATTTATGGAAAATAATAATCTTTCATTTCTGATCTATTTGGGATTAATGAACATAGAATTAATGGATGGGTCTGCAAAAGTTTTCCAGTGTATCACCTGTCAGAATGAGAGGAAGTACCTGGGAAAGGACAGCTGTTAACTATGGTCCTTGGGCTGGGGATGTAGCTCCGTGGTAGAGAGCTTGCCTAGCATGCGGAGTGGCATGACCAGCACCAGAGACTCTAGTTTACCACTGCTGAATGTTAAGGTTCAAAGATACAGAAAGAGCTAGGCAAAGCTCCTGGCTCTACATAGCTTATTTAACAACAGCACCATTATCTGTCTACCCACCCCACCATGCTTCCTCTGACCCAGAGCTCACTGAAAAGATGGTTTTTACTTACATTTTTTTCTAACCCTCTCCGAGGGTGCAAGCTTCCTGTCACCCCATAATGAGACACAGCTGTCCAGTTGTTAACCATGCTGTCACTTTTCCTTCCCTTAGTTCTCTACCCAGAGTTCAGCTGCTAATGATACTCAAAGATAGTCATAGTACGGTACGAATTCTTAGCTCCAAAACAACCAGAGGTGCTAAAAGTTACACTTATACCTTACACATGGTGCACAAGCCCTGGGACCGAGTCCTTGAAGTATGATTTTGCAAAACATCTCTATCCCAGCCACCCTGCTGGTGCTCCTGCGGCACTACTGTCCTAATGAGCCCAGCGGAGGAGAAAGGTATGTTATGTCCTCAACTTATAGGTACAGTGGGGAGAAGACACAGGAAGAAATCTGAGTTGATCATGTCAACAGTGGTTGTATGGGATTCACTGTGTGTCCCTTTGGTGTGGATATTACCAGTATTAGAGATACAGGCCAAGGACGGAAGTGAGCACTGGCTGCATGAGCATTATGGGATGGACCACCTCAGAGAGCTACAAAGGAACATAAGCTCTTGGGTGGAATCAGAGAGTACTTATCCACAGTGGCACCAAGCCAGTCAGCAGTGAAGAGTTCATGCAGAGAGGATAAGGCTGAGCCAAATAAGGGTATTTGTGCCGCTAGGTATTGTGATCTCATTTGATCCCAGATGGGAGAATGTGGTTATAACAGCTCTTTGAGCTTTCAAAGCTCTTTCATATATATTATTTAAGTTCTACAGTAACACTTTGAGGCACAGAAGTGTCATTATTCTTTTTTTTTTTAACCTAAGAAAGCTGTGGCTGTTAGCTTATATAATCTTCCCAAAGTGACAATTAGTAACAGAGGTGATTTAAAAGTGAATGTTTGAAACAAAAGGTTCTTTACCCTAAACCACAGATTTGCTAAGATTATTTACAAACATATACTTAAAGAGCAAACAGGAAAAATAATTCTTTATTTTTACCCAGTCCCACAGAACACATGACCACTAACAAACTGACTATGAACACTTTGGAGGATTTTTTGTCTGATTATACAGGCTTAGGAAGTTAAATATGTTAAAGACAACAAAGTCTGTTGCACTACAGATTTTGGGTAGCTATCTTCAAATATTCTTTTATGAAAAGAAAATATTCTTAGACAAATGTGTCCTGTTAATGATGTGGAATCTCAAGCCACAATTTAGGAACAAGTCTGGCAGGGAGTTCTAGGACAGGACATATGCTCACATATGTTTTTTCAAAGCTCCCAGGGGAGGGGGACATTTCACAGCGTGAGCCATATGTTTATTGCTATATTGGACTCTCACTCCATATAAGTACTTCTGTGCCATATTCTAATTTTATGGAAGCACCAGCTTATCAAACACCAATATATTTGAGCTAAAACAACAGCTACCAACAGGAGTGAGGATCAACATGGGGTGCCAGGCAAGAATGTAATGATGCGAACAGCACGAGTAAATAAAGGTCTGTGTCTGTGTTTCAGTTAATTTGTACTGTGTTTCAGTCTATGAAGGCCTCTACACAACTCATTAAAAAAATTTAAAACAAGGAAAAATGGATAAAAAAATGAGATAAGGATAAAATACACAAATTAAGAATAAGGTCTTAAAGATGCATGGCAGACGGCCCTCGGAGGCCCCGTTATAGACAGGAGGCTCTCGCTATGTACAGGGAGACACAGCTATGAAGAACGCACTGTGCGCGCTCCAACCCGAGACCGCGGGAAGGTGGCTGGGAAGGCACCCCGCACCTCTCGTGGGTTAGCTACAGTGCGGCTTGACTTCTCCAGCGGAAAAGCTGCTTAGGCCAGAGTTTCACAAATCAGCTGTTGAGAAGAAGGACAGTATTCTCAGTGTAAAGTCCAGACAGACTCTTTTTCCCTTCAATAAGGGATCTCCTTACAGTAAATACAATACTGAGTTTTTCTGGGCTGTTTTTCATGAAGGCTCCAATGTTTACCACTGGCATTCAAACAAGTGCAAGTCATCAAAAATAGGTGGGCAGAGAAAAAATTAAGATTTAAGTTCAACACAGATTTGAAAATCACATTTTGTAAACACTTCTGAAGATATTTATCGAGTCATCTTCTAGTCCACACTTCATTACTCAGTGAGTGATTATATTCCTTCTTTAAATATTACCAAGTTCAGGGCTGGGGAGATAGCTCAGTGGTCTAAGTGCCTGGCTGGTAAGTGCAAGGACGTGGAGTTGAGCCCCCAAACTGTATGCCATGCCAGCCTCAGAGTCATGCCATGTGGGCCACCAAAACCAGGAGTAATGGTACGTGCCTGCAATCCCAGCACTGGGGAAGCTAAGACAGAAGAATTACTACCAGTCTGAGCTGCATAGTGAGACCTGTACCAAATAAATAAATAAAAGATTAAAAAAATTACCAAGTTCAGTTTAGCATGTAATATAATTGATACAGATGAGATGTCTAAGAATTGCTTTGAGAAGTCATTAAATTAGTCTACTTCTTTCCCCTTATTCTTTTCATTATCGTTATTTCTCTCTTTCATTTTTTTGTACCAGGGATTGAACTCAGGACCTTGTGGTTGCCATGCAGGTGCTTATGAGCTACTTCCCTGGCCTATTTCTCTCTTATTTTTTTGCTTCCTTATACTTTTCTAGAAAAGTCAAATCCTTCTGAGATTAATGAGTCACCGAGATTAAAATGAGGTTAGTACCCAAAGGTTTATCCCATACAACAAATTATCAAATAAGATGTAAGAGGGTATATTAATAATTGACCTGAAGAAGACAGATACCAGGAAGTCTCAAGTCAAGATTTTGAAAAACATCTAAGTTAAAACCCGGCAGGGAACCCAAGAACTTTAACACATGTGAACGAGTGAGCTACTGCCAGCTGTCACCTTGCAAAAATGCATCTTTAGTTGTCTTCTCAGAGTATCTGGGTTTTCTAGCAGGTCTGCAGATAAAGCCACATACACACAGGGAGGAGTATTACAGGAGGAGAGGGATAGAGAAGAAAGGAGAGAAGCAAAAGGGCAAAACCCCTGCTACGTATGGGTGAAAGCACACGAAGCAGGGATGTGGTGGTGGATAAGGTGAGGCTCTGTGTAGGAAAAACACTGCCAAGTAAAGGAAAGGTTAGTAACCCTTTGAGTTAAATCCCACTAGGAACTTATTTAATTGAAATAATTAATAATTGGCACAAAACTGAACCACAAACTTGTTCATTACAGAATGTTTCTAGTAGTGAGAAACTAGAAACAGTTCCAAATATCTCAAAATAAAGAACTGGCAACATCAATTGTGGGCAGTCCCTGCAGCAGAACACCTGTCATAAGCTAGTCCGCTGATGCCAGGAGGAAAACAAGAATACATACAAAGGTGTACAAAAAATTAAAAACATTTTAAAATACAATTTATGAAATAATAGGTGGTATGATAAAACACACAGTGAATGTTCTAGCTTTTAAAAATTATTACAGTAAAAGATGCATTGTTGCCAGTCACACCTCAAAATACTCCTCTCCCTTTGAGCAAACTTTTTCCTACCTCCTTCCTATTACTTTATAAAGCAGATCCAGAAGTCCTCGGTTTAACATTTGGTCAAATAAGCCATCTCTTTTTTTTTTTCTTTTTTTTTAAGTTAATTTTGAGAAACAAAATAGCAATGAGACAGTTTCAAAACCAATTAGTAGGACAATTTCAATAATTAATACACTGCAAATTGTTGTCTTCATAGTGGTTACTCATAGTACAAGATGGTCTTTCATAGTGTCTGGCTGTACTGTTATGGCTGCCTCAATGTGCTGAACTGATTCAAAAGATTTCATTTTGACTTTGAGAAAATTTCAGTTTCGCAGCACCAGAGGTGGTCAGTGAGGGGGCTGAAGAGACACCATCATGTTTTCACGGCTTGTCTTCCTGCTTGATGGCACTTGACAGCAGCATTCATCATATTTTTGAGCACATTTAAAAAAGACAGTCAGAAAGAGACTTTCGGAGCTACATACAGAAGTGGCAAGAACAAAGGGGCAAGTGTGCTCAAAACAGGAGGGGGTATTTTCACAGGGATTAATGGCAATGCCTTTTATTATAATAACATTTGAAAAAAATTAAATACTAACTAGATATTTTGATCCCCATTTTATGTACCATCTGATTTCATCTTTAAAAAATACAGGTAAGGTTATAGTTGATTTTTATTTTCTTTTAAATTGCCTACTAAATACAGGTAATTCTTTTCTTTCAAAATGTCTAAAAATGAAATTGTTCCTCAGGACAGGCCAGAGAACAGAATTACTCTGGTAGTTTCACTGTCACCAAGTCCTGGGTAGAAGCTTCCTTGCTGCATCTTTTCTCCTAAAAGCTATGATACTATTCAAAAAAGCAAGGGCACACGTTAAAAGATATTATTGTTTATGTCTGTTCTCCTTTTGATCTAATAGTAGGATATTTGAAAGACCTGCAGATGCTGCTGTTACCTCTACGCTTCAGCTCTGCCAGGTTTTCCCACCGATACCTGTTGCTTGTTCCTTCCACCTAACCGCATGATTAGCTGGTCCTTCCACACAGCTGCACTGACAAGTGCTGCCAAGGAGACTACTGCTTCTTGGAGGGTTGGAGCAGCTAGAAGGAAGATAAATGTGCATAAGCGGGAAAGGGAAACACAAACAGAGATAGGAGAACTCTGTTGGAACAAGGTTTTTCCAAAGGCCAGAGCCAACTTTTGATAATTTGTACATCTAAATAGAAAAACCAGCTCTTCTCAGTACCAGTACAATGTTCAAAATAATGTAATGTTTTCTGTTGATGCCAATCTGTTAAATCTTTATTTTGAGGTACACAGAAAATTATAAGGATTTCTGTCCTAGTTTAAAGAAAAACAGTATCTGCCCTGACTTTCAAAATATACCCCCCTTAATTTCAAAGACTTCTGTGTGAAACTGTGCACAGCACAAACCTGTGGGTTTTTGCAAACAATTCCCCTATAATCATCTAGATAGGGTGGTGGTGTGTCCCTAGTTTTCCTGGATCCATGGAGTATGACAACCCCAAGCAGCATGCCTGCAACTGTGATATTCAGGAATCACACATTTTCTTTCCTGCCTTATTACAATTAGACTTCACAGCCTGGTCTTGGACTTTGTTGTATGTTTCTTGCGATCAAAACTGAAGTAAGAAACAGGTGGAATCTTCTATTTACATGCTAGCTGGAAAGAATTTAAATTACTTCTCTTGAGGAGAAAGGGAGATAAAAATCTAAGATTAATAAATATTTCAGATAAGCGAAGGTTAATTACCAGGAAATTAAAGATTCGATGCAACTTTCACTCATCCGGGGAAAAGGGATGCTCTTGGGGCCTCCCAGTCTGATACTGTCACATTTACATGGTCATCAGCACCTTTGAAATTCAGATTAGGTCTCTAATCACCAGACAGTATTTCAGCAATACGTCTAATAAATATTCCACACAGTGCAGAAACCTCCTGCGTTCCACAGCCCATGCTGTGCGCGGACTGCAGCGGCCTGTGAGCACCCCTTGGCTTACCTCCAACCTCCCTCCCCAGCCTGTCCTGGCAGAGAAACATCTGTGGAAGGAGATGGGGCTGAACTAGGGGAGAGGAGGACAACTGCAATTTATTTTTGTTCCTTAAATGGAAAATCTTAACATATTATGCCTTTTGCTCCTAACATTTCTAAAAGCCATTATTAGACTTATTTTTGGTATAAATTCATTGATAAAAAAATTTGTACTATTTTTACTATTTATAGTCTTTGTGTAGATCAAAACAAGTTGCCTGGGGGCCTATACATGTGGATGCTCAGCTCCTGTTTTCTTGTTCTCATACAGGAAATTCATGTTGTTTTGTAGACTATAGAGCCCAATCCTCCCCCCAAAAAATATACACCACAAAAAAGAAAAACTTCTATAAATATTTTAATATTAAATTTATTGCAACATCATGAGATTAATACAAGCTACCTTTTGCCTTTGCAATCACAAAAAGTGCTCGCAGGAGTTGCCATGAGCTTCTGGACCTGTATTAGCGCATTTAATGACGAAGTGTGGGCACATTTTTTTTTTTTTTGGTAGATTCTAAATTTAATGATGTATTTTTTCCTTTTTTTTTTTTTTTTGATTTTGCTGTTTCAAATGACCCAAAACATAATGCCAAAAAGCTATCCAGCATTCCTGAGCATAAAGAAGCTCTGGAAAAATTCTCACGGAGAAAATCCTTATTACAAAAAAAGAAAAAGAAAGAGAATCCTTATTACATAAACTTTGTTCGGGCATGAGCTATAGTGCTCTTGGCCCTCAGCTGCCTGTTAAGTCATCAACTGGGTACACAACACAAAGCATCTTAGAACACAAATGTACATGGAATGAGGTTATGTACTGATCCACTGATGCAAATGCTGGGACTGAAAGCTTGCGGGAACCTAATCCTGTATTTCCCCTAGGAACAATTAATAGTTCAATATTCCTCATACAGCATGCGCAGTAGAGTTATAGAACATTAACTACCAAGAACAATGAAAACTGACATACACTGAGATGCAGACACATAGAAATTAACATTTCATCTATAAAGATGTAGTTCTAAAAAAAACCCCAGCTATTTGAGTTTGATTCCAGCACTGGGGAAAAAACATTTAGCAAGTCTAAATGAAGGGAAGGGAGAAAGAGGATAGGGGAAAAAAAATGTAAAAAAAAAAAAAAAAATCCTTGGGGAACTACCTATGCAGTCCCCCCTTCTGTCCCTCTCTTGGGACAGAAAAAAAATGTAAAAAAAAAAAAAAAAAATCCTTGGGGAACTACCTGCGCCCCCCCTTCTGTCCCTCTCTTGGACAGGAGCTTGCTTTCCCCCCAATAAATACGTTCTGCTTATTAACCTCCGCTTGTTCCTATAAAGTTCATTCTTCTGTTTTAAAGAACACGAATTAGTCCCAGTACCTTTCAGGTTGGGATATCATTTTTCCCCTATATCATTTGGAGGTCATCCACCCTGACACAGGTATTCAACCTGTATTATTTGGAGTTTCCCACCGACATCATTAGATGGAGGTATGAGTTTGCTTTTCTTTCATAAATTCTGGATTGGGACTTGTTTAGGTAATAAATTTTTACGCTTCAAATGTTCATGTCTTTAGCCGGGCATGGTGGCGCATGCCTGTAATCCCAGCACTCGGGAGGCTGAGGCAGGAGGATTGTTGTGAGTTCGAGACCAGCCTGAGCTACAAAGTGAGCTTAAGGCCAGCCTGAACTGCACAGTGAGACCTTGTCTCAAAAAGACAAAAAAAAAAAAAAAATGTTCATGTCTTTGCCCATTGCTTATAATTATTCATGTTTTGCCTCATATAGCTTTATCTCATAAAGTTCTGTTAAAATTGCTTATGCTTTGTCTTTTATATGGTTTTATTGAAATGTTGGTCAAAATGTTGATAAATCTAAGTTAAAACATGGGAATGTTACAAGGTCATGATATTTCTCTAATGGGACATTTTATGACTGTTTTGTACTTGTATATGTTGCATTTGAAGTAGTTGCTAAATGTACTTAATATTCCTTGCTTGACTTTAGACAATAGTGCTAAAGAGAGTAATGTTAGTAAGCCTCCTAGTGGACTTTATGTAAATTTTTTTTTTGGCAGTACTGAGGACTGAACTCAGGCCCTTGCACTACCAGGGAAGCACTTATTCCACTGAGCCATCTCCCAGCCCCTAAACTTCTGTAAAATGGGACTTGTAACTCTAGCTCAGACTTGAAAATACACATGTATATGAAACATGGGATTCCTTTTGCCAACTAAATGACATTAGGTCGGCAACCGTTCTTAAAGTCTCACTGGGATGGACTGGTTCTGCTTCCCCTCTACATGTTAGAGGTAACGTTAGGCTTGCTCTGTTTCAGTCTCAGTTTCCTTTCTTTGACCTTACTCCTAATTTTCCCACCTCTTAATACTTTCCTTGTTAGAGGCATGTAAAATTAGGAAAACTGTAGATTGTTCTGACTAAATGAAGCCCTTCAGCATTTCTTAATGCTGAGGATAGGAAAGTCATTTTAGAAAAAGGACACATATCCCTTCTCTGGTCAGATGAGACAAAGAGAACTGTGCCTGTCCAGGAGGACACAGAAAGCCATGTCCCAGCTTAATTCTGGGCAGATCTCCTTTGGGAGGCTAAATCTGAGACATAGTGGAGAGAGCAGACTTCTGGGTGACACCAGAAGGAGTTACCTCCAAAAGCAGCACACTTATGGGACCAAAACACATTTTTGGTTTTCTCCAACCTTTGGTATCATTCAGGTGCATAATAGCTGTTTTGGACTTTGAAACCTTTACTATAAAACGCTAGGTAATCTTTTGCAGGCTGTTAATTATCCTTTATAAAACTTGGACAAACAGTGGCTACTCTGCCAGCTAGTAAATGCTCCTAGAGCAGCTGCCGCTCTTCGAAGCAGAGGATGTGCTTCCCCAGCTGTTCTATGGTGAATCCCCATTGAAGCCAATGGCTTTTGGAAAGTTGACCAGGGAAACTGCTGGATTCCTTTCTGGAGATTGAGCTCTGGTTGTGTGGGCCAATAGAAACTGAGAACACCTGAGGGGTTATGGCCCTACCCAAAGGTTCCTTGGTGGAAAGTGGCTCCTGATGACTAAAAGATCTCCATTTACCTATTGTACTTTTTTCTCTCTCTGCTAGTAAAATAGGAATTCCATGTGAGCTTTTCAGTAAAACAACTTAATGAGTCACTCCTTCAGAAATTAGACTGAAGCAGCTTGCAATAGTCTACATTTCTACAGTGGCTCTTAGGGGAAGGGCTTTACATCTGAGCTTTACACTAAGAGCTTTTTGTCAGCTTTAAAGTAATGTGTTTTTACCAACATGTAAAATGTGATGCTAGATGATAAAATGTAAGTTTCACCTGTGAGCTTCAAATTTAAATCGTGTTCAGTTGATAAAAATGTTTACCTAGGTGATCAGATGGAAAACAAGTGTCTGGAGACTTGGTTCAGTGCATGAGGCCAAATCCCTCCAGTCAATTGTTCTATCTCTAGAAGAGATCTTTGTAGCCTGAAAAGTGCTCACTTCCAATTGACCATTTTATGCAATAGTTACACTTCTTTCTTTAAAAAAAAAAAAAGAAAAAACACTGTCATGTATATGTACCAAATATTCACAATGTAAATAGTCATGAAGTATCCCAGACATATAATGATTAAGAAAAGATAAAAACAGCCAGGCATGGTGGTACATGCCTGTCATTACAGCAGTCAGGAAGCTGAGGCACGACAATCACCACAATTCAAGCCCCGCTTGGACTAGATAGCAAGACCTTGTCTCAAAAAGCCAAAACCAAAACCAAAACCAATTAAACCACACAAAAAAGTCAACTATAATGTCTGCCATTCTTTTGGATTATCCCACACAAGGGAAGTAGCTAGGTAGACGGATTTCTAGTTTAGTTTTATTTTTGTGATGTTTGTTTTGTGATACTCGGCATGAGTATTAAACATAAGGTCTCATGTATGCTAGAGAAGTGCTCCCCCATGGAGTTACACCCAGCCTCTGGCTGGCCCTGCCCTGACAGTCTCTCTGCCTCAGGCTCTCAAGTAGCTGAAACTACAAGTGTGCACCACTGCCCCCAGCTTAGATTTCCATTCTTCATCAGGCAAATACTTTTACCTTCTAGAATAATGTATGAGATGTAAAACGTAGGGACTGAATCACATTCTCTCAATTAAAATTAATTTGAAAAAATTATTATGACAGAGAATAGGACTTCAATCAATACAGATTTAAAAATTCAGAGTAAATCAGGAACATTTGTGACAAAATGGGGTATGTATGCATATCCTTTTTAAATTTAGGACAGGGTCTACAGGGTCTCACTATGTAGATCTGATTCGTAGTGATTCTCCTGTTTTCAGCCTCCCATGTGCTGGGATTTGAGATGCGCACCACCACACCAGTCTCAATCACCATCTCAGTGCATCCTGGGGGTAGTGCTGGCACAGCATGCCAGGGATCGAACCCCAGCCGCTGTGCTCTGTCTAGGCGCTTTAGTCCAGTGAGCTATCTGGCCAGCCCGACACAACTATTTTTAAAAGGCAGAAGATTTTTTTATGATCTGAGAAACCAGAGTATCACAACTATTTTTAATAGGACAATGTGGTCTGTTGATGAGATGATGGTCAAGGAAACAAAGATGCTTAGAGTCAGAACAATCACAGAGAGACAGAAGGAACATAAACTGGAGAACATATTTATATTCTCAGCAATGACAGTGATAGTTATTATGAAATATATAGAGAGTACTAAACTATACCCCATGATGTGTTTTTTTTTCATTTCTCTTGATGTAAATTAGAGATTTAAACAACCAGGCCATAGGATATACACACTTCTTTGTATTACATTGATATTAAGGGCTCCATATGTCTTTTTCTAGTACTCTTCCAGCTCTTATATAGTAGGATGTCAGGATGACAATGATGGGGAAGTGTGCTTTGAAGACAAGGTTTAAACTGATGTACCTAATTTGATGAATAACCTATTCAAAAGAGCTTCCTCAGATTTCTCTATGCCACGAAGGTCTAAATATGACCTCTGACCATCAAGCAACTCAACCAGTGTTTCTCCTGTTACTACTGAGTGAGATGCCTTATAAAAGGCATACAAAAGGCAGTGTGTTCTTTATCACAGATAACTTTATGAGGCAAGTATTATTACTCATATTTTCTAGAAGAGGAAATGAAAGATCTTGAAATGCTAATTGTTGTGCAGGGTTATAACCCTTTCCAGCTCCACGTGGGGTTTGAGGTGTGTTCCTTTGGGCTCAGGAGCTCAGCAGTGCGGGTGCCACATAGCACCCTATGTTTCCTCAAGCTCAGGTCTGCTGAGATGGATTTTACTGCAAGAGGCCTCCTCTCTCTGCTGCCCCTAAGTAAGGCAAAGCCACTGTTGGATGCACACCATTCTGCACCACGCCTATGGCCTCCTGCCACTGCAGAACCCACTGGTTGGTGACCCACTCATGAGTTCACCATGCCTTCAAGTGTGAAAATGTGTCATCCAGAGTTCTATACACTTGAATGAAACTCTTTCAGAGCATCTCTCACTTTCAGGTGTGAGTTTCAGGCTGGAGGAGGATCTACGTGACAAGCATGCTACATTGGTAAAATTTGCCTGTTCCATCAACACCAATCCTCTAGTCTTAGACCAAGGGTACCTACTGAAGTAACCTTTCTATTCTACTGTGACTTGTTTAAACTTAGGTTTATAAGGCCTTCCTATCTATAGTTGAGATGTTGTATGCCTACAGGTACAGAGAGTGACTCTGGGGTTTCTAACATTGATAATATTGTACCATATTTTTTGGACACAGGGTGTCACTGTGTAGTTTAGGCGGGCCTTGAGCTCACTATGTAGCCTAGGTTAGCCTTGAACCCATAACAGTCCTCCTGCCTCAGCCTCCTGAGTGCTGGGATTACAGGCATGCTCCACCACATGTGTCCTACTTTACTCTTAAATAAAAATTTCATTACTACAAACATCTTTCATGAATGTGCCTCAAAGAACACATTAAAACTACAACTTTGATGAACAAAATTTCCCTGATGTCTCCTTTGGGATGATGAAAGGTTCCAGAAGGCTTCCTAGCAGCCCCTTGAGCCTTAATGGCCACTACTATTTGAACCTGCGACTTTGTCCAAAAGACGCGGGAAGAGCACCAAGGCTCTCTCTGGCTACCATCAGCTCTAAAATTCTACAAATCTACAGCATATTTAGCATGTCACACGCAAGGTTCTTCAAATGTCCCAGCCACTTCCTTTCAAAGCTCCCATTTCACGTTAACAAGTACACTTCTCCTATTGTTTCCCACTCATTCTGAACGGTGGTTTGTCTACAATACCTGAGGAGTGGAATGCAAGGAAAAATAGACTCAGAGGAAGATGGAAGGTACAAAAAGTTATAGCATATGAAGGAAATAAAGACAATCTTACATTGCTTGAGAGGGGAAAGAGTGAGGCACAGCTAAAGACAGAGGCAAACATATCCCCATCGCTACTGTAAATAGCTTGCTGCTTTTGAGGAAAGGCAGCATGCTAGCCATGCCACAGTTTGATAGCAAGTAGAGCAGCCTAGAGCTGCTGAGGCATAAGGAAGCATGGGACATGATGGGCTTCTAGAATACTAAGTAAGAGGGGCTGGGGAGATGGCTCGATGGAATAAGTGCTTCTCTGGCAAGCACAAGGGTCTGAGTTCAATTCCCGTATTCCACCCAAAAAAAAAAAAAAGAGATTGATCAGAATACTAAGTAAGTTTGTATACATTTAAATGCATGAATACATATACAAGCATGAGGAAAGAACATGACAAATATTCAACAAACATCAGTTGACCCTAGAAAGAGAAAAAATGGGGCATTTATATCCTGGTCAGCATGGAAATGGATTTGACTCTGTGCTAGGAGCTGGCACATACAAAGGTTAACTGAAGATTCTCATAACATGGTTATACCCTGGAAATGTTAACAAGGTTGAGCTTGCCAATGAAAAATGGCTGGCTGTCTCCTTAACTAATCCAGACTAGTTCCCAGTCTGCTTCTAGCGAAACCAAAGAAGGGTAAGCATCGTATTTTGGCTGTCAGACTGATGCTCTCCCTGCCAGGCTGGGCATAGTGTTGAGTGGATAAAAACCAAGCTCAAGTTTTGCCAAACAAGTGCAAATTGCTGAAGTGCTGAAATCAAAGCTCTGCTTGCCTGTGCATGGGTAATGTGTAGTCAAGTTAATAGGTGTCATATCTATTGCTGTCACACCTGGCAGTAGCCCAGAAGTTGCCAGACCCCCTCAGACATTCAAGGATGCAGCTTGGAAGAAGCAATGCCAAAACAGAAAGCACTCAAAGTCTAATGACCACAGCTGCACACTAGTTGTTTGCTGGCTGGTTATATTCAGCTCTTGTATCCAGGGGACCATGGTAGAATATCTCAGGGAGAAGTACATAAGGGACAAAATGATTTTTTTAATGTATTTAGTAGGGTCTCCCTATACAGACCACGCTCATACTGATCGTATTTCAGCTTCCCAAGCACTAGGATTACAGGCGCACACCACCATGCCCAGCCTGTCTCAGCACGCCTCCCTGGGGTGGGGGGGGGGGGAGAGAAATGGCACACCAGGGATCAAACCCCAGCCCCTACGCCTGCCTAAGCAGGTGCCTTAGTGTGCTGAGCTACCTGGCTGGCCAGGAAAAGGTAATTTTAACGTAGGAGAGATCTTGGAAGATGTATAAGAAAAAGGTTTCCAGCCTGGTTTGAAGACCAAGAGTTTTACAAAGGTACCAAGAATAAAAGTATAGAGTTGCCTAGGAAGTCATTCGAGAAGACACATTTCACAAGATTTCTGTTAAAAATCCCAACTACCTTCTCTTTTTATAAACCAAGGGGCTAGGACTAACAGAAGAATAAGGGGAATCAACACTTCATTTGATATTGCTGAGTATACAAAGAATTCACATCATGTAAGACAGAAACCCAGGAATCAAGACTACAAGGTAGGTCTGCACATACATTTTACTTCAGGTGGGACATTGAGATGGGAAAATATGATTTACTTCATTGTCTGGCTGGTTAACTTTGCCTTACAGCATCCTGTCTGGTATCATAACTGCTCACATCTTAGTTACACTGACTTTGGATGAATTCTTCTGAATTTATTGTGTATTTGCTTAAAATTTAATACACATTAAAACAGAAATAATGTGTTCCATCTAACTCATCAGGTTTCACATAGCAAACATATTTTAAATATAGAAGGGTATTTCTTTTAAATATTGAAGGTGGGGTGGAAAAATCAAAGAATGCCTGCAAGTTGCTATATTTGCTCTTGAAAATTTGTAAGACTAACTTGAAGCGTAAGACAGTGTCTATACAAGCACTACTTGTGGTAACATGCCTCACATGGATTAGCTTTATAGAGCAGTGGCATTTGTTTTTAGTGCGTGATAGTGCTCATAACTAGCAGTCTAGAACTCAGGTCATTGGCATAATATCCAACATATGGTTTTTATTATATAAACACTTGCCCACCTAGTTTATGATGTATTTACATAAAGTGTATCCTAGCACCACCTCTAGACTTTATGAGATACAGGATACTTTGAGCATCATGTTATGAATACCTGGAATTTCAAAAGCACTTATAGTGAAGTACCCTTCTGACACACTGCTGAACTCTGAGTACTTGTGTTTAGATCCTATTTACTCCCATGAATTAAGTCTTTGAATTATGAAGACAACAGCAAACTAACTTATTTCTTCAATTTGGAGGTCAGTTGAATTGTACCATTCTAAATAATTTCTATGCCAAGAATATTAAAACCTGACAATTTCCCCTAGTACTATATCTAACAGTCCTGTGAAACTTGTGTAGAGATAAGATTTCATGCTATCAGGTCATCTGTTCTTTTGCAGATGTTCTAGTACTTTTGCAAAATATAAAATGTTCTTTATCATTTAATTAAAGTAGAGATGAATGCAATTTTGGATTAAGTAAGCATCTCAGTTATCTTATCTCAATCATGCTAGCCATGGAATCAGGTGGAATTACCACTGATCAGATATAACCTTATATAAATATATTGTATATTTCAGTGATCAAACTGGAAGGCAAAAGATGACAAATTATTTTTCCTAAAATTTTGATACTGTCACCATCGCTCATCTTGTTCATTCTGAAATGTATAGCAGTGCTTCTCAAGGCGTGATCAATGGTCTTCGGGCTCCCCAAGACTCTTTCAGCAACTTTGTGAGGTTGTAAGTATTTTCACAATAAACATAAAGGTCTTATTACCAACATATATACTAACAGTACAAAGGCAAAGATGGGCAAAACTACTGCTGCTGCTCCTTTGGCACAAATCAAGTTGGCAGCAGTTGGCACTCATGTTTCTGGTAGTGCTCACTGCCACACACTAAAAGTAAAACAAATGCTACCACCTTACATGTCTTTAGTGAAGCAGTAAGTTTTCTTCTTTATTTGTATTTAGTACAGGGTCTACAGGGTCTCACTACACAGATCAGACTT
Source organism: Ctenomys sociabilis (assembly GCA_004027165.1). Lineage (NCBI taxonomy): Eukaryota > Metazoa > Chordata > Mammalia > Rodentia > Ctenomyidae > Ctenomys > Ctenomys sociabilis. The sequence continues at coordinate 28,503 of PVKA01006558.1, read as the reverse complement.
GTATCGCTCTTACCTGCTTTTAGCCTCCCAAGCGCTGGGAGTATGTGAGCCAGCATGCCCAGTCTCAATCGCCTTCTCAGTGCACCCTGGGGGTGGGGTTGGCATGGCACACTGGGGATGAACCCCAGTCCCTGCATCTGCCTGAGCAGGTGCTTTAGTAGCTGAGCTATCTGGCCTGTAAGCACTCTTACTCTCACTCTCTTCCCCTCCCCCACCCCCATATTTAGGGACAGAGGATCCAGAGTCTACAGGGTCTCACTACATAGATGCGACTACATAATGATTCTCCTGTTGCCAGCCTCCCAAGTGCTGGGATTACAGGGGCCTGCCACCACACTCATGCTCAGCAACCTTCTCAGTTCGCCCTGCAGGCAGGGCCAGCAGAGCCCAAGGATCCAATCCCAACGACTGAGTCCACTGAGTTATCAGGCTGGCCCCTGTAAGTTTTCTTTTACGAGGAAATTGATTAAATGTAGCCCTTGAGTATACACCTTTTAATACTCTGTGAAATAAAATGGGGAGTATGCATAAAGGACCTCTGTTATATATTATGGAATGATGGCCATCTCCAGGAATACTCCCAGTGAGACTGAATTATAAGCTGATTTTTCATGGAATGTCAATTTTCATTCAGAGGCACGATGAACAAATTATGGTCACCCAGACCGGGTTCTCTGGCATCTTCCAAGCATGAATGAAGGGGACCTGTCTCTTCAAGGAAAATAATTGACATCATCTGTTGCTCAAAAAACTTTATACAGTCCAAACTTAGAATTTTAGAAATATGACATCATGTCGGAGGTATTAAATACTTTTATGAGGAGAGTGACAGTGACACTAAAAAAATGTGTTATCATTATGCAATAAAACATTTGGAAGATTTGCATTACTCAGCGAATCAATGAAAGCTACAAAGGGTGATCTCAGAGAAGTGGACAAAACAGTGGTTCCCAGAGCTTGGCAAGAGAGGAAGAGGAGGGTAAAGGGAGAGAACAGATAAAACTAGGTACAGAATGCAGGTGGATAAGAGGAATCGTTTCTTTCTTTTTTTTTTTTTTTGTCTTTTTGAGACAGGGTCTCACTATGCAGTTCTGGCTGGCCTTAAGCTCACTTTGTAGCTCAGGCTGATCTCGAACTCACAACAATCCTCCTGTCTCAGCCTCCCTAGTGCTGGGATTACAGGCCTGCACCACCACACCTGGCTGGAGGAATTGTTTCTAATGCTCTACAGCACAGAAGGACAGCTTTGGCTGACAGCAATTAAATGTAAATTCTGAAATAGCTGATGGAGAATTTGAATGTTCCCATCACAAATAACAAATGTTTGAGGTGATGGGCCTGCTGGTTACCCAGCTCTGATCACTTTGCACTATATGCATGTACTAAAGTATCACTGCCCCCTACACATGCTTACTATAATTATGTGTTAATTAAAGATTCATTTTTAAAAGCTTCAACAGACTCCAAAAGTTAGAAATGTCATCAGTTATTACATTCAATAAAATATAGAACTGAAAGGAAAAATTTGGTTAATTTTTTTTTTTTTAAACAGTGGACAGTGGTGGGTAAGCTTGATGACATTAATCTGAAGGGCCTGGGGGTAGCCCAGGGAGGGGCAAGGCCCATCTCTGGGGTGCCTGGGTGTACCCTGGAGGCACAGCCTTGAGAGCCTCTCCCCTTCTTCCCTGAATCATCCCAGGGCCACTTTCCTCACCACACCCTTTGCACACATGTCTCTGCCTGGAGCAGCCACCTGGGGCTGGGTGCCCTTGAGCCATGCCCGAGTGAATCTCTCCCATAGGCTGTGAGCTCAGCCCAGGAAAGCTGACTAACCCATGGAGAAAAGGTGGCTTCTTTCACCTCACCCCTGGTATTTGTTATCCAAAAATGAAAGTGAAAAAGAGATACCTACACATTCATGAAGGGGTTCTGCACTGCCACTGACAATGTTCACATCATCTCCATATTCAGCTTTTACAAAATCTCCACTTTTAATAACTAAATTTACTTTATTCAGGATGAAGTCTTCATATTTACTTGTTCCTTTTCATTTTTCTGTCCTCATGCTTTCCCTCAGTATTTTAAACCCCATCTGTCTTTTCATGTGTTATTCTACGCTACCCAAGACTTGCCCCTGCATGGCCCATAGTTTCATAGCTGGGCAATTCTGTACTTCGGAGGCTGTGTGACACAGTCCCAAGCAGAAGTGCAGGGAGCGTGTTGGCAGCATGTGCACGTGTGCTCCTAGCACCCAGCAGACGAACGTTAGAGAAGACACTGAACATCCGACTATGGGCATGGAGAACAGCAGTCATAACAAAGGATGTCAACAGTGCTGAGTGTCTAGAGAAAGGAAAAATACTGTGCAATAATGGAATACAAACCTTTTGCTTTTTAAAAGTCTTTTTCTAACTTCCTGTTTCCTCTCTAAAGAGCTGATGTCTAATACCATACACTATATCATAGCCTCATGGCTATTAGGCTACACTGTATAAGCCAGAATTCTAATCATGGTATCACCATCTTCTACTTACGTAACTTTTCAGCCATCTACTTCTCTGTGCCTCATTTTTATCAACTAAAAATACAGTGCAAGTAAAAGAAAATTGCTTCAGTCTAGTTAAAAAGAACTAGAGATCCCGTATTTTAAACCTAGCATACTGACACATAGCAAATGATGGATAAACAGACAAAACAACAATGCTGTTGTTCCTCTTGTTTAATGAGGACTCACTATCTTCATTAGTTACTACAGCAAGAAAACAAGAGAAAGGATCACAGTGACAGCATACACAAGAAGTAGAAGACATAGTTTTTGCCACACTTTAAGAGACTGAGATACATCCCAAAGAAGAAGTGCAACGCACACGTAGCACTGGGACCCATCTGTCCACACCTACATGTACCTTCCTTAGCAATCTGTGAACTCCTGCCCATTCTCTTTCCACATCTGGCTTGACTGCAGAGACACAGGCAGACACCGCAACAGAATATACCGAGGTCAAGAAGCAGCCCAATCGAAATCTAAACTATTTCACTGTTTAATTCTTTTTATACTTGATGTAAATAACAATATCCAAGCCTGGCACGGTGCTGTACACCCCAGCCACTTAGGAAGCTGCAAAAGGAGAACCGTAAGTACTACATCAGCCTTACAAACAGCAAGACCCTGTTTCAAAAAAAAAAAAAAAAATTAATAAGAGTAAATAAATAAGAACACCCAGAGCACAACAGTTATGGCTCACAGACTTTGCCGGAAGCTTTTAGGACAGGGGCTTTTTGGTATCGTTTTAATGCCCTCATTTAACTTACTCTCCCACTCAGGGAAGAACGTGCATTAAAGTCTCCCTGGCTGGGCCTGCAGCTTTCAGAGAGGGGCTCTGGAGGGCGCTCCTGCGTCGGGACACACGGACACGTGCAGCACAGCGCAGCCCCATCCTCTTTCCTGAAACCCGGTACAGCTCTTTAAAGTGACAGTTGTGTATTTAGAGGGCCTCAAAAATGTGCAGTTTAGATCCGCAAATCTTTCTCCAGAGCCTTCTATCCTGTTTTTGATCTGCTCACTGGAACTTTCTGTTCTGGAAAATGTACAGATACTTTTCATTTGATTAAAATGGCAGTGCTCATTTTAAAATAAGTTGCTAGGTTATTAAAAATGCAATCTGCCTCCCACACATTAGCTATATTTTGAAGAGTGGAATCTCTCCTAGGATTTACTAAAGAGGAAAACAAAACTATGGACCACTTTCCTGTAATACATGAAAATTATTACTAAATATAATTACACTATATTATTTATATAACTCACTCATATGATTAGCTTGGCTTGAGAACATTCACCTTGCACACTGCGAGGACAATGCAACAGCAACTTTACTGATGCCAACCAAGTGCATCTCTTTGCCTATTTAGTTTACAATAAGCAAAGATAACTGAACTTATAATTCCATGCAAGAAGTTGTACAGTGTATAATTTACACAATACTCTCTTTATGTCTCCCCCGTCCTCGCAGAGGAGACAGTGGGGTGCTTATGCTCCTGCTTCCTCCAACAATTTGCCTTTCCCTCAGGGGCGCTGCCATGGAGGGACTGAGGGACGAACGTCAGCTGGAAACTCGAGTGGAGAAGAAGGAAGGCTCCCCCACTCCTGGCACTGACCTGACTGAACTACCTTTGAAGATCCATCTTTTCTCCCAGAAGTAAGGACGCGCGCGCGCGCGCGCGTGTGTGTGTGTGCGCGCGCACGCGCGCGCCTCCACCTTGGGCTTTTCCAGCTTACTATGGCAACAGGTACTCCTGCCTTCAGACTGGCCAATGATAGTTCTCATTTCCTGAGAGTTGTTCAGGTTTCTCAGTGGCTGCTGTGTTTCTAAACTAAATGGCCAGGCAGAGGACCCTCTTTTTCCTAAATAGGACACCTAATGATGCCACTATAAATATTTTTTCTAACTCACACCAGGGAACTTGTTCCAAACTGCTGGTTGGGGAGAGAGGAATGTGAAGAGGCCCTGAAAACAATAGGAGTTCATGAGTTCAAAACACGCACACTTGCTACCTGCAGCCCTGGCGGCAGGGGCTGGGGAGGGGCGGGTACGTGGAGCGCAGTGGAGTAACCGGGCTAACAGGCAGAGTGACACAGGACTCTCCAACCAGATGTGGTCTGAGCAGGCACAGAAAGCTCCCTGAGGGAGGTGGATCGCCCCAGTCACTGGGAGGGAAGGACGGGCAGGGGCCAACGGGGGCGATGGCTGCCACCACCCTGCGGATGGCTCTCAGAGCACCAAATGATCAGTCTCCAGTTTTCATAGTCTTTTTCCAGGAATGTGAGGCTACTGCGAAATAGAACTAACAAGGGCCAGCCAAATAGCTGGCGAACTACAGCACCTGCAAGCAGGAGCAGGGGCCAGCGATTGCGACTGGGCGTGGTGGCAGCACCTAATCCCAGCTCTTGGGAGGCTGCAAACAGGCGGCTCACTATGAGTCTGATATACCAGTGAGCCCCTGAACACCCTGTAGACCTTCCCTAAAAAAAAAAAGTGACTGAAGTCACTCCTTGATCTCTGTCATAATTATAGTTTGTCTAAATCCAACTGTAGTCGGCCAGAGCCTCAAACAAAAGCAAGCTCTGCTATCATAACTGAGAAAGCTCCAAAGTGCAATGTGCATCCGTGCCTTCCCTAACGTGCATGTCTACAAGAGAATGAAGAAAAATAAGCTAGGCACCAAAGCATGATTTATTTCTAAAGTTAATTGGGAGAGCCCCTGAACTCAAAGTTTCCCAGAGTAAACATTTTTCCATAAGTTAGAAGGTACCCCGAGGTCCCCAGGAGGCAACTTGCCCATCAGGGATCATCTGAAACGCTTTCGGACCTGCTCGCTGCATATTAGACCTGAGGTCGTCAAGCTGAACTCTGAAAATGAGGCACATTTTAGGCAATCTGTGACAGAAAAGGGTTATGTTCAAAAGCTGTCCCTGTGGTTCTGATGTTCTTACAGACCCACATATACTCTGATAATAAAAACTTGAACAAAGTACTGAAGTACATATGCATATACATGAGTCATATGTGTGTGATATTCACAAAATAACTTCACACATAGGTTTGTATGATGTAGATAGTACCCTAATTATTAGTTTTAAACACTTATAAGTGGTTCTAAACTTTTAGTTAGCTCTGACTGAACTAAAAGGCCCTGAGATATGTAGAAACTGAAATTAAAAGAAAGCTAATGCATTTCCACTGAATAACATTTTTAAATGTCAAGTATTTCAAAAATTAGAATACTATATCCTAAATAACCTGGCAGGCATCAAAGAAAACCTATGGATAGAGACATGGACAGAAAATGAGAAAAAAATTACAATTTACACCTTAAATAAAATTAGAACACAAAAATCAGTATTTCAGAATCAGATAAGAGAATTATCTGATGTATAAGGTATGAAGAGAAATGTAAGGTTTTTTTTTTTTTTTAAAACCTCTATTCACTGCCCTTTTTTAAAGGGTAGTAAATGAAAAATAAGACAAAAAAATGTCACAAGATAGTCATGCTACAATGCTACTATGCTGTATTTGGACAGATTTCTAAATATCTATGTAGATACATATGTGTTCATTCCTAAAAAAAAAAAAGTTTCCAAAACTAAAAAAAAAAAACAAAAACCTCTATTTCTCATAGACAACTTTAAAAAAGTTATTTACAGTTTATCACATTAGCACTTACGTGTCTCTTAGAATTTTCAAAGCACTTTAATATCTATCATTTCACTTTGCAGAAGCAACTAGGATAGCTTTTTATTTTTTATTTTTATGTTTGTGTGGAACCAGGGATTGAACTCAGGCCCTTGAGCTTGCCAGGCAAGTACTTATTCTACTGAGCTATCTCCCCAGCCCTCAAGATAGCTTTCTTAAAAAAATACCAAATTGCAAAAGGCATGTAAATAGGAGGAAGGTGAAATATTAGAAGCAGGTGGATTTTGTTTGACACAAAACAGCTTCAATGATATACTCCTGATTGTCTCCCTTCTCGAGCAAAAGAAGGATAAAAATAATCCAAACACCAGAAGTTAACAATAAAAGGAAATAAAATCCCAAACTTCATGAAAATGAAATCTAACATATCCATAAATAAAACCTGCAGACAGGCTTCTCACCTGGACTGTCCTTGTATAAATTCAGCTGACTTTAAGAAGCAAACTGGGGCCGGGGGTTAGGGGGGCGTTGGGGAGATAGCTTAGTACCCTAAGCACTTGCCTGGCATGCGCAAGAACCCAAGTTCAGTCCCTGGTAAGGTGTACTGCACTGCTTCCAGAACCCTGGGTGGGCTGTGCTGGCCACCAAAATCAGGTGTGGTGGTACATGCCTTATAATCCCAGTGCTAGGGAAGCTGAGACAGGAGGATCACTATGAGTCTGAGCTGCAGAGCAAGAACCTATACCAAATAAGTACATAAACAAACAAACAAGCAAACAAATAAATGATTTTTAAAAAGGCATTCTGGCTTAAGTAAATGAGCATCAGGTAGAATAGCCTGCTGAATCCAGATGCTCTACTTGTGCAGTACCACTCTTCTTTGTGGCACTGGGCTCAAAGCTTTGGGTTTACCTTTGATTCCTCCTACTCAATGACCTGCCAAGGCCTGATGTTCGTAACTTTTCTGTTCTCTTACATGGGTTTCCTTCTTTTCTCATTCTGTAACCTCCACCCCAACATCACTAACCTCTAACAGGTCTCCACTTCGACCCACTCAGTCTCAGAGTCCTAAAGGCCTCTTGCTCAGTCTCCAGGGTAGGCTTTCTGCACAGCACTCCTACCTTCATCGCTCTGCACACTTCTGACCCAGGCACACTCCAGCACTTGTGCACATCTTATGCCTGGGTACACACTTCCTAGGAACACGCTGCTCATTCCACAAATCCCCTCGTATCACCTCCCTGAGTCCTTCTTCCAATGTCATGACCTCTCTCTCTTTGGAACCATACCATTTTGCTCACACTTTCCTATCTGCTTCATACAATAACATTTTTTCTCTCCTCCCCAGAAGTGGATGGTGAGTCTCTTCAAAAGCAAAGGTTGTATTTTCTTTTAAACTTTTAAAGGTAATTAATTAATATGGTACAGTGTCTTGCCATGCAGCTCAGACCCATAGTGTCCCTCCTGTTTTAGCCAGCCCTGAGATTAAAGGCATGCACCACCACACCTGGCTCCAGGGGCTGGCATGGTGCACGGTTCTGGGCTTGGCATGGCATACAGTACCAGGCAGGGATTGAACCCGGGTCTTTGCACTTCCCAGGCAGGCACTTAAGACCATCAAGCTATCTCCCCAGCTCAAAGATTGTATTTTCTTGTTACATCTCCTGCCAGACTAGCACAGTGCCCTGTGCAAACTGAAAATAATCAGTTTAATACCTTTTGAACTATAAAGAAAATCACATACATTTTTAAAACTGAAAAATAACATGTGAAAGCAGATAAAGTTGTTCTTGGCTCAAGTTTTTAATAAAGAAGTAGGCTTCCAGTTTCCTCAAAGCACTGTTACTCTTTAAATAAGCAATCAACAACCAGTAACTGACTCAGCCAGCGAATGTGATTCAAAGCTACCCCACACACAGTGATGAGTCACTGTGGCAGCTGAGTGGTGCTTTCCCACTTCCAGGGTAGAGAAACTTCATCTGAGAAAACTACAGAACAAATGTGCTAACCACGGTGCTGGATGCCACAGCTGGACCAGCACCCTGAAGTCTGTTTCCTAAGCCTTGCAAGTGGCTCATTTATGCGGTTGAAGAGGCAAGAGAACCAAGCTGTGCAGACTGTATAAAGCTGCAAAAAGCCAGGGTGTGGTAGCACATGCCTATAACCCTAGCACTTGTGAGACTGAGGCAAGAGGATCTCCACAAGCTCAAGGCCATACTGGTCTCCAAAGTGACTTCAAGGCCAGCCTGAATTGCACAGTGAAACCCTATCTCAAAAAGACGGATCTGCCGGGCGTGGTGGCGCAGGCCTGTAATCCCAGCACTCGGGGAGGCTGAGGCAGGAGGATTGTTGTGAGTTTGAGACCAGCCTGAGCTACAAAGTGAGCTTAAGGCCAGTCTGAACTGCATAGTGAGACCCTGTCTCAAAAAGACAAAAAAAAAAAAAAAAAAAAAAAAAAAAAAAAAAAAAAAAAAAAAAAAAAAAAAAAAAAAAAAAAAAAAAAAAAAAAGATGGATCAATCTATCACTCAACCCAAAGGAGGCTAGATGGTATGCTTTTGATATGTGGCTGGCAAAAGCAGAAAGCCTATGCAATGTATTAATTATTGAAACTGTCCTACCTATCGTTTTGAAACTGTCTCATTACTGTATCTCAATAAAATTATTAAAAAAATAAAGCAGAAAACCTGGAGAGTTATTCATTTATGGAATTTTAGAGAAAATTTGTATGATTGCTCTTATTCTAATTAATGAAAAACTACTTAAAATTATTATTCAGGATGCAGTATGGTGCAAACCTGTAATCCCAGGACTCTGGTATGCTGACAGGAGCATTAAAAATTCAATCCCAGCCTGGGCAACTTGGCAATTTAGTAAGACCCTGAATCAAAGTGGCTGGGGAGGTTGCTCTGGGAGAAGGTGCTGCATTCAGTCCCCAATATTACACACACCAAAACAAACAAGCAAACAAAATCAAAATATTATTTGTTATGCTCTACATTGAATTTTTCAATTTTATTTTACTTTTTTTTTTTTTTTTTTTTTGCAGAACCGGGAATTGAAATCAGAACCTTGCACTTGCCAGGGAGGTGCTTATTCTACTGAGCCATCTCCCCAGCCCCTATTTTACTTTTTTTGAGACAGGGTCTTACTAAGTTGCCTAGGTTGGTCTTGAACTCACAACTGCCCTGCCATGACCCCTTGAAGAGCTATGATTGTACACTGATACCATTGTAACTAGCTTACAGGGAATTTCTTCAGTATCCTTAGGGAATGAAGCCTATTTTGTTGTTTTAAAAGTGTGAAAAACAGGGGCCAAAGAGATGGCTCAGTGGAATAAGTGCTTCCTTGGCAAGAGCAAGGGCCTGAGTTCAATCCCCAGTTCTGCAAAGTATGAAAAAACATTCCAGTTTTTCAAAGACTTTTGAGTACTTTGAAGAGTTTCTTTCTTGTTTTCTATGCTGGGGATCAAACCCAGAGCCTGGAATGTGCTCTATCTCCGGGCTATACTTTCAACCCTTGAAATACTTTTTAAAAGAGTTTTATAACAAGTAGAGAATTTCAAAGAAAGGTATGGTAACATTTGCTAAGATAGTTTGGGATCCTTTTATTTAACTGGAGACATGGTACTTAGAGGCACTACACTGAGAAAGACATAACTTCCATCTGTAGGTAATGCACCAGAGAAAAGCATATGGGAAACAACTGGCCTACGAAAGGCAGGAAAGAAGGGAAGGAAGGCACAAAGAGAAAAGAAAAAACTAAGAAATGAAAGGAGGGGAGAACAGAAGAGAAAGAGGGAAAGGAAGAAAGCAGGGGAGAAACTGCAGGACAGTGAGGAGGGCTCACAATCAGGAGGCTCGGATGGCAACAGCTGTCAGAAAGTTTGTGGAGAGATGAAAGCTTTTCCACTACAGAAGCTACAAGTAGAAGCAAGATGAACACGCAAGGCATTATATGACACTTAAGTCTTTCAAAAAGCATCTGAGCATATCAAAGTTAAATAGTAACTGAAGATATTTAAATGCTGACAAGAAAGAACTGAAGGGAGTTAATAACACTGGAGTTGCTATGCAAGACTTTTGATGTATTGTCACGTATTGTTAATGCCAATCCTGAGAGTGTGGCATTGTTATTTTCCAGTTTACAGACCAGGTAACTGAGGCTACAGAACAGAAGTACCAGGTCAAAGATCTCTTAGCAGGTAAAGGAACCAGAGGCTCAACTCTGGTGTCAGAGGAGAGTAGAGGTGAACTGAGGCCTAATTGGCCTCCTCTGCGAGCTAAAGGAGAAAGGACACACACAGGGATGATCCATACTGTAGACTCTAGGGAAAGTTGACACAGCTGAGATTAAGTTGTCTGCCTAAGCGGGCATAAAAGGATAAAATGAGGCACATGAAGTTTGGGTTACTTTAATTGCTGGTACTCCTGTCTGAGTGAATAAGAGGAGGAGCTGGAAGCTGGGGGCTCCTCTGCCGACTAAAGAAAGGCAAGTGCTCCCTGGCTGCTCAGCAGCCCAGCTTCCTGGCTGCCCATATGTTAAACTAATTCTTTATCTTTCTGTCTTTCAGCTTCATTTGTACCTGGGTTCAGGGAACAAACTAGTAGCAGAGCTAGGTCTCAGCAAGTGGTGTCCTAGGAGGGGAAAGCTAGAGGGTGGGCTGGTTCTTCCACAGCTGGTGCCTGAGGCAGGAACCTGGCACCTGGGGCAAGACCAGTTTGCTGCACAGTTTGCTGCACATTGACAGTCTTCACACACACACACACACACACACACACACACACACACACACACACACACTCCCCCCCCAGACACACTCATTCCCTCACCAACCAACACTACTATTGAGCTGGTTACTGGGAGTACCCAGTAAGGAAAACTGACATAGTCCTTAATTTGTGAGTTCGTCACCTAATGAGAAAAGCAGTTAATACACAACTAAATAAATCAGTATCTCAGTATAAAAAAATTTAATATATACTATGAACAAAGTGGCCAGAATAGTAACTGAAAATACAGTGGAGCACCACTAGGTGAGCATGGTTTGTGAGGCCCAGCTGCGACCAAAGAATACGAAAGAGTCAACAGCAGGCGCAGTATTCACAGAGGAGGGAAATGGACTTGAAAGAGACACCACAGCCAGGATGCCCGCACACAGCACAGTGATGTAGGGAGGTCTGCAGGGAAATCCTGCCATGCAGGGTCACAGCACAGGGGCCGCTGCTGCAGCATAGGAGTCTGGGCTTCAAGTGCCTTGGGAAGGCACTGAAGGGTTTTAGACCACATTTACTCTTCCCAAAGGATCACCCTACTTTTTGTATGAACATGTAACAGGAAGTAAGCGGTAAGAACAGTAAGTGGAAAGACCAAGAAACTTTTGCAGGGTTTCAGTGCTCACATGGACACAGGTGGTTGCCATGGAGATACAGGAAAAGGAACTCAGAAGGGATCTGAGATATATTTTGGTGACAGAAAGCAGATACCCCGCTGACAAAGTGGATATGTCAGTGGCCAAAAGGGAGGGGCGGGGGTGTCCCTGAATCCTCTACTATAAGAAATACTGCTCTCATATAATGCAAACTTAAGCTATATTTACACTGGTATTGCAAATGACATATAGTTTGCTAAGTAGCTCACATGCTAAGATCTCCATCTGCAGACTGCCAAGCAACCCCTCTGTTATGGTTTCTAGTTGTTCCCCCAAAAGCCTCATGTAGTCATGGGGTGGGTACTTCAAAAGTTTGTGATTAACTCATGATCCACTGGGATTATGAGTGATCCAAGGCCAGGATTATGGGTCTTAGTACTGCTGGGATTATGGGTGTGGGTACTACATCCCATCCTGGGGTGGAGAACCTGAATGGAATATAACAGAGAGACAGACTGTCTTTAGCGATTGCTCTTTGTTGCATTGTTGTTGTTCCACTGCCATGAACTGCTGCTCTACACCCTGTGCCATTCTGCCTTGGAGCCAGCCAAGTATGGACTGAAACCTGCAGTAACTGTGAGCTAAATAAACCTTCCCTTCCTTCATTTTGGGTGTTGGGTATTTGTCCCAGCAACGAGAAGAGTAACTAAGACACCCTCCACTGTAACTCCTGCTCTGAGATGCACTGTGTTGATACCTTAGACATGCATGATGCAGCAGAAAGAGGGTCTTCACCCCAGAACACCAACATGTGAACTGCAGCTCTGCCCATTTTCTAGATTTATACAAAGAAGTCACAACTCTGAGCCTCCGACTGCATGTACACAGGAAAAGATTCTCTCGCAATGCCACTGGGAGAATTCAGTAATTTTTAGAAAGTCACAGAACACGGTAGGTAGTAAATAAATGGTAGATACTTGCTCCGCTTTCTTCCTTTCCCTTTTCTTTTCTTTTCTCTCTTCCCTTCCTTCTCATTACAGTGATACAAAAGCCATCCCTTTCCAAGTGTCCTAAGAGAATACAGAGCACTGCCCAGAGTATATGACTGTCACATTTAATGTAACTAGGACAACTTTAAGTTTAGGTCCTAATGGGTACTGACATGCAGTTCTATTTAGTGTATAAATTCTAACTGTGTAGTAACTACTGTGAGATAAAATATATACCATTTAGTTTAAGCATAGCATATTCAGTTCCACATAAACAACAACAAAAAAAACTACATGAACAGTGTATCCCACACAATATTTAAGGCATAGTTTATACTGATTTTTTTTCCCACTATCTTAAGTTCAAATTTAATCAGGTGCTTTGGTTTTTACTTACTAAATCTGTCAACTTTATGACTAGGCAAGCTTGTACTAGGAATAAATTATTCCTAGATTTCTCCTTCACAGCCCTGTGAGATGCTGACTCTTCACTGTGTAAGCTATTACATCTGCTGTCCACAGGTTACTATACTTTTGCTACTACTCTCTATGAAGTGACTTCAGCCTTCCCCTCTCACTCACACCAGTAAACATACAAGGCCCAGAGTCTAGAGTGGCACCATATTAGACATGGAATTCTACTCAGTGGTCACCAAGAACGCTGGTGCATGCATGCAGGTGTGTTTGTGGGTGAGTATGTGGGTGTGTGCCCTCGAGGGGTCACACTTTTTAAAAGATTATGCTAATAGTTTATCACTGGGAATACATTTGGGGAATTTTCTAGTAGTGGTGAATTAAATTTTCATCTGTTTTAATGCAAGTTATTTAGATCCTACAGGTGGAATCAGTTACTCACTAAACCAAAAGAGAAAAGCTTTGAGTTCATTCAATAATCATTATCTATGAAAGTTAAAGATTTGTGAATCTTTTATTAAAATCAGAACAGGTGCAAAGAATGGGAAAATGGAGACTACAGTTTTATCTGTCTACTGGCTCCTTTTGAGCATTCTCAAGTTTTTCAATTTCTGGGTTCAGTACTAAGGAAAAAAATAAAGGAAATAAAAAAATAAAGGCACAGCTACTCTTATGAAACACTCAGGGCACTGTTTATGGCACTGCTTGCTCCTGCACCACAGCAAGAAAAGGAACGAGCTCGCTCTGGAGTAAGAGGGAACAAACAGAGGAAGTTCTGTTCCTAAATAACTGTCAGCTGAATGCAACAAAACATTTACTAGTGCAGTTTATATGCACTCTGGTACAAGTTCATTTTCTCACTGTGCCCTGCAACTTAAAAAATCTCACAGACTGACGCTACTCTGTGGACCACGTTTTGTCTGGGTAGCACCCATGGATGTAGAAAACTCTAGCATTTTACACAATGCACCTTCAATATGTGGGGAAAATGGAGGGCTCTCCTTTTTCTGGCCATTTTGCTGACCAAAGGTCCTTCAATTTCACTGAAATAAAGGCATAAATATTTTCTTCATTCCTATAAGTCTCATTAAATTTAAATATATATCTAAATACTAGTTGCCCCAGTTTTAGAAAGAAGAGGAAGTGTGCTTACTCTTCTTGCCGTAAGTCATTGACGCTGCGGTCCAGTGAGATCATGTCACTTGCCACCATGTTAAATCCAAATTCTTTAATGCTGGCTTGAACTGCATGTTTGAATTCTGATCCCAAAACCAATGGCTTGGCTTTTTCTCCAGGGCCACCAGCTACTCCTTGAGGTTCAGGTTCTTTGGGTTCAAAGTTACCGAGGATCCCGGGGCGTAGCACAGGATCGTGGTAGGTGAACGTCTGAGGCTTAAATGTGAGATATTGCCTCTGCATTATGTCTTTTTGGGGATCTCCGCCAGCATGGTGCTCCTGTTCATTTTTGGCCTTGTTTTTTCTTCTAATAGACTCTAAGTCCACTTCTACTCCTTCCACATGAGGCCATGGCACCACAGGTTTGAATCTGTCATCCCCGGGGGCTAGTCCATTGCCTCCTCGGTTAGGCATGGGGTTATTGACATCTCTGTCTTCCTATACAAAAGGGAGGGGGATATACAGTAAGTATACGAAGACCACAACAGCAGAGTTTATGATACAAACATTTGTGTATGTTAAAAAGCTGAGGCCAAATAGAACAGTTAACAATGTGAAATACAAGCAGGTCATCTGTTAGGAGTTCCATTTCAGGGTGGAAAGGAAGGAAATACCAAAACAATAAACTATTTCTTCATCTCACTATTCCAAAATATATGAATGGATACCTTCTTAACTTTATAAATGTAACTCTCTATCAAAGACCTCCAAACGATATATATTGAAGAGTTAGAGCAATGAGCTTCTTCTTCTTCTTCTTGGTTAAACACTTAATATATCACATTGTATACAGTCATCTGGTGTATGACAACCAGGACCTTCAGTCAGCAATGCAACTGTACAGTGACACTGGATGAATATCATCATAACTTAGGGGTTTGTGCCCCAAACAGAATAGGGACAACATGGGAATATTCACTCAAGAACCCTAGTTCAGACTTTTCTTTCTCTCTCTCTCTTTTTTTTTCACAAGATCTTGCTATGTAGCCCAGCAACTGGCCTCGAACTCATAACAATCCTCCTCACTCAGCTTTGTGAGTGCTGTGATCACAGGGAGGTGCCACCACACTCTGCTTCAATTCAGTGTTTTCTGTTCATTGAGAATTTAGCTGAATTCAAAATTATGTAAAACTCTAATAACTATAACCAATCAGTTTGGGTTTTAAAACAACATCTCATCCCTAGTTTGTCCCACAAGTAAAAACATATTCTGTATATGTGGATATTCAGTAAAGGGTACCCTTCTCTAAATTGGGGCCTTTTTCATTATCTATGGAGAATATTCCATCAGAAATCCTGAGCGCTTTTACTTCTGATATATAGTATATTTACTTTTTGCTAAACCAGTACCATTCTTTTCATAAATCAGTGTTACTAGCATCACTTCAGTGGATTTTTAAAAATACTGATGTCTCTGTGTTACCTGGTCTGGGCATCTGAATTTTCTAAAAGTACTTCAGGTCATTGTAGGCATCTAAGCCTAAGTAACACTTGTGTAAAGGGAGAGCTGCTGCCTCTAATTAGAAGTGGAAGCTATGGCCTACTCAAGCTTGAGAAGAGGTAAGAAGAGCTGAGAAGAAGTGAAAATTAGGTCAACAGGTCTGCACCTTGTGCCACGTTAAGATTACAATTCCTTAATAGGCTACTAACCATTAGCAGGGTCTGACCACCATTTTTGTACTATGGTCTATCTAGGAAAGTAGAGTTTAAAACTTAAAGAATACAGAAGTAAAGCCTTAAATATGATGTCATCTACTAATTAGAGACAGAAGTCTCTATAGTAAGGCATTTCAGAACTGAATTTAGTGAGTATAGCTAAGAACTGATTTTAGAGAATTCAAAAAAGAAATATTTCAATGATATAAGCATATAATACAAAATTCAAAAGATCCAAAGGCCATGTGATATAAAGCAAGCTTTCCTGCTTTTTCTTCTGTAGAGCCAATTATAGTCATCATTTTCTTAAGTCTTTCTATAAATGTTAGATGTGCACATATAAAAATGAATGTATATATGGGGCAGATTTTTAAATTATTAAAAAGGAAAGTCATTAAAATGGTACAACTGTTTCAAAGACAAATCCAAAGAACAGACAAACATCAAGAATATTAATTTACAAACAGATGTTAAATTGGTCAATACCTACAGGACAATAATAAAATCATTTTACCAAATAAAATGTCATTTGCATTATTAACAGTTTTCTATATTTTATGGGATTATAAAATAGCTCAAAGATAATGAAAGTGTGCAGTCAGACAATATGCTCAGTGGGCATTTCAAGATTCTATACTATTTCTTCCATATCCCGCAACACTGTAAGATGCGATACAGCCTGACTGCACAATTGTGAAGTCTTTCTTCAGCCACTTGCTTGAGGTAGGGCTTCTGGATCCGGCTTCGGTCTGTCGCACACTGACTGAGTAGGGAAAAGCTTGTTTTGAGCCTAACCTATGAGTCCTTCTAAGGGTCAAAGTAGAAAGTTATCTTGCCAGAAATCTTACATTCACAGGGGACTAAGGGTTTTCATGGGAAATAACTACTATAAAAAAATGTACTCAGCACTGCAACTGCAGAGGTTCAGAGAACAGAAAGTGTCTGTTTCTCCTGTTTGTCTCCTGGCTCTTTCTCAAATTGTACTTACTTATGATAGTGCTATAAGTGAATTAAAGTAAATCCAGACACTGGACCCAAGTTGCTGATGCTGACCTGCACACAGCACACAAAAAAGAAAAGACATTTCCACTAACTTCGGGTTTTCACTTATGGGCTCCAGGGAACTGGTACATACGGAAGTAAAAGATGAGGGGCAAAGTAGAGTCACTGAATACGTAAGACTAGTGTTATGGTTTGTGTCTAAGCGTCAACCCAAAGCCTCATGCAGTCATGGGGCGGCTTCTACAGTTTGTAACTAATTCATGATCCAAAGCTGGGACTGTGTGAGTGCTGCAGGTGGGTGTGGGTGTGAGTGCCACACCTGCTCGGGGCTGACAGCCTGAAGGCAACAGAGGGAAAGGAGAGAACAGCTGCTGCTGCTCCTTCCTTGCTCTTCACTGTTTTCTACCACCATGAACTGCTGCCCTCTGCCATGCACCGCTCTGCCTTGGAGCCAGCTGAGTACGGCCTGAAACCTCCGCACACTTTGAGCTAAATAAACCTTTCCTTCCTTCATGTTGGGTGTCAGGTATTTTGTCCCAGTGAGAGAAAAGTAATGACACAAGTAGTTTCAACAGGTCATCAGATATCAACGTTCACAACCATCGCAGCCCTAGTTTATGCAATGCTCCACCAGAGCAACACGGTATTAGAATAACATGGACTTGGCTACCTGTACATGCTCTCCTTTACACTCGCCTATACTAATATAAAAATTGCAAACTTACTTTTCTCAAAGTTTTAATGAATGCAAATATCATGCATATTCTCCACGAAAAGTTGCTTTGATCTTTTCTCTTACTGAATAATTCTTAGTCCAACCTCAAGCAGTCGGTTTTCTTAGGATTCTATGAGAATTCTATTTGTTATTCCACCACATTCTAAGTTACTTCATTTTCTTTAAAGTGCACATCCATTTCCCAATCCATACCACATTTCTAATCCTCAGACCTCAGAGTCAACAGTTTTCTGAACAGTTCTAGTATATCTCTCTGGCACCTAAATGTAATACATCTGAAAGTGAACCTGTGACTAACTCACCTTATATCATCTGCTTTATTTACTGTCTTCCTTACTTCAGGGACAGGAGCTATCATCCACTCTACTGATCCAGCCAAATCCCGTGTTTATCTTCAGCTTCTTGTTCTGCCTGCCCCACTCACTATCAGTGGAAATCAGTCATGAATTCCTGTCAGTTCAGTCACCTGGGCAGCCTTAATTTGACCACTTTCGTTATTGTCAATGCCATTGCCTTAACTTTGGGCCACTCATCTCTAAACAGAATAACTACAATTACCATAATGGTGACAACTGTAAACACTATTTCTAAATGCTTCATGTACATTAACTTATTTTGTCCCCTAAGTTAGGTACTATGATTACCATACAGACAGAAAATCTGACGGAGAAGTTACCTGAGGTCAGAAGCAGTATAAAATAAGAGTTAAAACCTGAATCCAGATGGGATTGCAAGCACTGGGGATACAGCCCTGTGGTAGAGTGCTTGCCTATCCCTGAACCTGGATAGGTGGCCCACGTGCTCCTGTTCATAGCTACTATACCTGAATGCTTCGCATCCTAATGGACACACTTGCCATTTTCATTTTTCTACAGCTGTGGGAATTCTCCGAAATTAAAATATAAGCAAGTTAGCTGTCCCTGTTTACAGGGACACTGCCTCCAGAACAGTTTATGTGCCTTACAAGGTACACTGTCATTTCCAGGCTCAGCCTGAATTTCTGTTCTGTCTCACTGTGAATCAAGATAGCAAGGGTCAACTAATTTGAAGAGGACTAAGTACTGAACAATTATGGCTTTGCAGCCCTCAAGATCTCTGCTGCAATTATTTAAGTTGCCACTGCAGTAGGACACCAGCCACAGACAATATATAAATGAACAAATATGGCTGTGTTCAATAAAACTTTATATACAGACAGGTGGTGGGCTAGATTAGGCCTCCATCCCCTGCACTGGCCCTTAAGTCTTGTGAAGTCAAGTCTACCATATACACCACTGTATTCTCAATGCTTTTCCTGAAAGCAATTCCTCGGCAAATATTTACTGAATATATGAATAAGTCTAACATTTCTGCTTGGTGGTAAGGAAAAGATGGACAACAGAAAATACGCAATGTAAGAGAGGGGCTTATATCAGGTCCTTATTAGTAATACCCAGGAGTTCACCAGAATATAACTGTTCTCTGCAAGATATTTTACTTGAAATAATATATATAATAGCACCAGAAAAATTGAATTTTTTTCATTCAAAGTCAGTATGCTACTAAATCTGAAGGCAGAATCAAATACTAGAACTACGTCTAATCCCAAGTCAGTTAAGAATAATTGTGTCAAATCTTGATGTGATGTGAGTCAAAGAATGGCGATAAAGTACACTTAACTTCCCAGAAGGAAAACTTCACACTCTTTCTTCCTGTGTGAAAGAGAATTAGTAAATGCTTCTGTGACTCACAGGCACTATGATACTTTCATAAGCAACAGCTGATTTACTGTACAGCCAAAATCAATGAATCACAGCTGACTAGAAATGGAAAAGAGAATTGGTAGAGAGCTTTCCAAGATCATCATGTTCAGAAAAGCAGGAACAGACTGAAAATACAATCACATACCATCAGATGGTCAGACCAGCCACTATCTACCTTATAACAGAGTATCCTCTACCCTGCATCCCTAACTTCTATTGATGTGTGCTACTTTTCCAAGATGTTCGTGCCTTGGCAGAAATTCTATGAATCTAGAAGGATCTAGGAAAGTGCTATTTAGAGCAAATGGCAGGGATATAGGCATGTTGGGACTTGGAGTCAGGTAGACTCTAGAAAACTACATTCAAGATGAGCTTTTGCAGTTACATGGTTTCTTGAGAAATTACAACTGGAGAATGGCTACCACTAATGTGTGTACTCTATTTGATTATCATTTTTTATGTGCCACTAAATTTAAAAGTATAACATGACAAATTTTATTCTTTGATTTTAAACCCTTCCTACCAAGAAACAGATTTTTAGTAAAAAAAATCTTATCCTTGCCTTTTTCAGGCTGTACTTGACTCATCGAGGAGATGAAGACACAAGCACAAAGAGCAAAGAGGGAGGCAGTTAGAACGAAGCAGACACCGCAGGTCCAGGGGACTCAGGTGCACACCAGGCAGGTGCTTCTCAGTTCTCGCCAACATGTAGCGGGGATGGGGGCAGGACCGCAGGGCCTCCATACCCTTTCCTCTCTCCACCTAGTCACAGTCTGATTTAGTGCTGAAGGAGGACCTTCAAGCCCTGGTTTTTACAAAGCACTGAATGAGAACTGACTGCCCTAGTGGCCATACTGGGAGAAGTCAAAAAATCCGTGCTTTATTAGAGCTTACAATGGATACAGCAGAGATTAAGCAGAGACCTTACCAGTCCTTGAATATTTACATTGTCAGCCCTTACAGGTGAGGATACAATTTCCAAAAGCATATTTTTAAAACTCTTAAAGTAAGGCATTTAAGGCTACTTTCCAGTAGCAATGCCACTGTCAGTAACAAGGGCAGAATTGAAAAAAAGGAAGAGTGTATTTTTAGACAGGTAAACTTATATAAATGTAAAACTTCCATTAAACTCTGGCTATGGATTTAGAAGTATGACATTGCTCTCATAAGAAAAATTACCTGCTGAAAGGAACAGATTCATGTAGGAGGATTAACTTCCAGGTTAAGATATATAACCAAGAATTAACAAAACAGAAAAAAGAACAGTTGACATCAAAATGACTGTTCCACCAAAAGAAATCCAGATTAGAAACTCTATCACTGTATATATGGCTGTGGCAGAATAACCAGGCTGAGTACTACATAGGACCCTTGGAAGCAAATCCATAGTACTGAGACACTAAGACATTTGACTACAGAGAAAAGCCTACCTGTAACAGCTAATTGTTATTCTTTTTACTTTTTCTCTCAACATCTCTGACACCTCATAGCAATCATATGTACAAATGAATTTAACAACCTATTGTCAAGATTTTACCAGGGTATTCTGGACCAATGACATGTCACTCCACATTAACTACATAAGCAAAATACAAAACACAGTGTGTAACTCAGATCTATTCTGTAAAGAAAGTAACATCTTAAAAAGCAGACTACATCAGTTTCAAACATTTAGTCATCTCAAGAAAAGGTAGCTTTCACTGCACCTGCTATTACATAAGAACCTCCCAAGAGAGAAATCGCCCAGTTGTGCAGTCAAACCACCGTGAAGGTTCACGGATGAGACTGATGCTCTTAAAGGGGGCATCCATCTACACTGATAAGGCAATTTTCTGAAGATCTCTGTGAATAATCTGGCCAACTACAAGTGACGTTAGGTGTTTAGGTCTTTCTTCTAGTTTTAAAATAATTTATTCACTATCACTAGGATGATTGCATTTTGCTACTCATTTGACTTAGTGGAAAAATTAATGTTCTTAAAAATACTATGAATGCAATAGGAAAAAAAGTCTTAAAAGCTATTTTAGTTATTAATGATAAACTTAAAGATTATCTAAAATTATCCATTTTCTGATGTCTGGTTCAAAATCCTTTCCAGATTCCTCCCTCTATAAAATAAATTCCCCTTTCAAGGAAAAAACAAAGCCAGCTACAATAACATCAGGCATTTCTGATCCAAGCAACGCTTCCTTAAACACCAAGTAAGAGAAAAAAACAAAACAAAACAAAAAACTACAAGAAATCAGCAAGTTACTTCCCATCATTTTAGGATATAAGAATTATTGATACCTCAGTTTTATATATTGGGTCTTTGGATAATAATTATCCACTCCTGCATTTCTAGTGTTAAACTAAGTCAGTGTCCAATTTCCATGGTCATCTCTATTTCAAATAGATACCTTAGTTTTATTTTTTTTGTTTGCTTGCTTGTTTGCTTTTCATTTTGTATATATGTGGTATAAGGTCTTACTACACAGCTCTGAGTGTAGTGATCCTCCTGTTTTCAGCTGCCCAAGAGCTGGGATTATAGGCATGCCACCACACCCAGTCTCAACTGCCATCTCATCAAGCTCCAGGGGTAGGGCCAGCAGGCAGGCGCAGAGATTGAACTCCCGGTCCCTCTGTCTGCCTAAGCAGGCGCTTTAATCCTCTGAGCTATTTAGTCAGCTCTTACATATTTATCAGAAATACAAAATTTGCATTTTTAACACATGTTAAAATTATATCTTGGAAAAGGAAGCATCACAAAAAAGTCTTCATATTAACTCAATTATCTCTAATACTCAATTCTGTAAGTGTGAAATTCCTGTTAAGCATACAGTAGTAAAAAACACCAATTTAAAACTCAGAAATCAGCTACTGGAAACCTCTCCCCTTCTCACAGTCCAGTTAGTACGTCTAGCCCTCTCTTCCTGCACTGTGTTAGTGAGTCTGTGTCTCACCCAGAGTGAAGGCTGTCTGCAGCACAGTACAGTGTATTATTTACTGTGTGTCCAAACACCTCATAAGGCAGCAGGTAGCTAGGGTGTGTCCACTCACTCACTGAGTAAAGAACCTCTAGCTGAGGATCATCTATTATTACCATGCTGGGGTGTAAGTGACTTTGGATTTTATACTTGTCTTGGTTAAGCTAGTACTTGAGAAATCCAATGATTATTGCACTTTGCATTTAAAATTTTTTTATGCTTCTTCTGTAGATGCAGATAAATCATGCCTCCAAGTGAAAGTCTGGGCTTCATGGAAAACGTGTACTTTATTTAAGCATGACAAAGTAAATCTGCTGATGCCAGTCTTGGTTCTCAGGTCATTCAGGCTTGCCAATGATTTCTGCTAAATTTGGTGTTTGTACCCTGTAAATAATGGATAGAGATTCTAAACCATATCAGAACAATATCAGGCAATGCTCAAGGGGAAATAATTTAAAAGAAACAGGCAGTTAAAGGACCAAAATACAGGTTGTTTTTTGCAATAAGAAAATAACAAATGATAATTAATTTTTCTTTTACAAAAAATTTTATTCATCAGACTATTTCATTGGCCCAGAGCAAAGAAAGTTATTTTAGACAACTAATCAAGAACTGTATAAAAACGCATGAAATTTTACAATATTTATGAAATCAAAATAATTTTATCTTTCAGAGGCTTTATGAAAATTCAAGCTGTAGCTCATGAACTAAATTATGAATACTTATATTTTAATAATCTTATTTTGAATATTTAATATTCACTCTGCAGCTACTTTCAACTAAATTTAAAGAGTCAAACATTAGCATTAATCAGGTGATCAATATATAGTAGTATGTTTCAGAGGTGATATAAAGTTGTTTGTCAAGTTTATGCTGTAATTTCAGTGATAAGAACATATACTGTTAAGATGAGGCTATTCACGTGTATCACACCATTGCCCTATAAAAGCCTTGTCCCCTCCAGTAGGAAAAGATTACAATATTCCTTAGAAAGCATAAAGGCTACAGTGGATAGATTTTAACTCTCCATGTCTGACAACTAAGCAATTCCTAAATTTTAAAATTAAGCTCCTAAGCAGAATTTTCATTTTATGGGTGACATTCAATAAGATACATAAAATAATTTAATGAAATTGTCAATGCCTTAAAGTAACTCTTACCATATGACTCCTACAAAATGCTCTAAAAATGAAAAAAAAAAAAAAAGTATTAGGAGTGTTACAAAAAAAGAGAAAACAAAATGAGAAGATTATGAAATAAAAGCTGTAAAGATTTAAACATATGAATAATTTATGTATGATTATATATTATGTATGCACATGGGGAGAGGAAATGCACATTTAACAACCAAATGGCTTGGAAGATTAAAAATAAGAAGTTAACTGCTAAAAAGAACCTTCAAAAGGACAGTCACAGCATTTCACCAGGTAGGAAACCTAAAAGCTGAACTGACTGAAAATTAGGTCGCATCTGTTCCTCTTCTCTCCACTTACATAATGTTTTGGAACTCCTTTCAGCTTATGTCAATTAAATTTTCTTACCTAAAAGAGCTTTTTTTTACTCTCTTCTACATCAGCTCAAAATATTTTGAGAGCATTCCCAATGTCCATCCGTGAGGGCCAAACTGTTAACCCTTTTTTTCTTTAATTCATGGAAGTGCTTATTCAGTCCTGGCCACTGCTGCTTGTTGCCAACATAACACTGTATTTTATAATTTAGTGTCTGCCAAAACTAAGCAGACAGTTCATTCTTAATCCTCTTTAACATCTGGCAAATCCAGTGAAACCACATAAACCTGATAGGAAATTATGTCACCCACAGCATCATAAATAAGTCTTCCAATATTAAGGAATACGTTGTACGGGGTGAGCACAGAATGAAATTAGATGTGGCGTTTGTGTTGGAAGAGAATGTTTAATACCTTCCTAAAAACCAAAGAGCAGTGTCCTATTATCCCTCCAGCGGAGAAATTCAAGAACGCGTACAGCACTCCCACATGAAGTGTTACTACTTTTTGCAGCTGGAAATTCATAAAGTAGCTTTTCCTCTAGTGTATCCTGCTTCTGCCCTGAAGCCTGGCTTTCATAACAGCTCATAAAAAAGTATTGCACTCACAGGGGACTTTACAACACATACTTTGACTGGCATAAGATAATCTCTTGCAAATATGAAAAAATAAAATCACCCCAAGTAGGAAAATCCCTCAGTTTTTAGGGAGATAAATCATTCTGAAGCACAAACATTTCTTTACCACACCTCATCTAGAAATCCTTTTAAAAATGGTGTTGCCACATACCACAATTACATGAAAGAAAGAAAATCTTAATGTAGATCATTAATACAATGATAGTTTTGACATTTTACTTTTCAACGCTTAATAAGCCTGATCTCAAGTGGGAAGTTTATGCCTTGTGCTGTAGTTTATCATGAGTGTTATTGAGCATTGGGATTAGCATTTACACACTATTAAAAGACAAAGAACTATCCTTTTAGTTATCTACATGTCTTATCAAGTGCAGCGTATCTAGGTGCTCTGCCTCCAAGGGGGTCACAGCCTGGAAGGATCTGCATTTGCAGACAGCAGCGGTATAAGGAGGTGGGGACAGAAGTGTGGCTCAGCCACTACGCTAAGTGGAGGCAAATGCACAACAACAAAAGAGCTTGAGGTGTTCCAAGACTCCAGGCAGTCTGTTTAATAAGCTTAGGGAGCATCTCAGGAGGTGCACTCGATTAGGCTCAGCCACTTAGACCTGGAGCTAGGACAGGGTACACTCCAGATTAAAGCTGGATTTCAGAATTAGTGTTCTGGGAGATGAAATCAATGGGAAGAAGAGCTAAAATGTTTTCAGAGATAAGAAAAAATATTAAAAGAATAAGGAGCTAGAGATACACCTCAGTAGCATAAGCACCTGCCTGGCAAGCACAAGGTCCTGAGTTTGATCCCCAGAACCACACACACCCACAAAAAAAATCCATTTGGGGCAGGCCAAATAGCTCAGCAGATTAAAGTAACTTGGGTTCATCCCCAAGTGCACTGAGAGGGTGATGACACTGGGCACAGTGGCATGTACCCATAATCCCAGCTCTTGGGAGGATGTAAACAGGAGGATCACTATGAGTCTGATCTAGTAGTGAGACCCTGAACATCCTATAGACCCTTCCCTAAAATAAAGAAAAAAATATATGAGAAAAAGCAACTTGGTAGAGAATTTTAAGAAAGGAGGGAAAGCCAGACAGCTTAGCAGACTAAAGCGCCTGCTAAGGCAGACACAGGGAATGGGATTCCATCCCAGGCATGCTGTTGCAGCCCCATTCCTGGGACATGCTGAGACTGCGAGTGAGACTGAGTATAGTGATGCATGCCTGTGATCTCAGTGCTTGGGAGGCTGAAAACAAGAGAATCACTATGAGTCTGATCTAGTTGTGAGACCCTGTACTAAAAACACAGAAAAAAGGAAAAGAAAAAAAAAAAAAAGAGTGGTCAGTGGGACTAAAAACTGCAGGCATCATGTTAAGTTCATGAGAACTAAACACTGCAGGTGTCAGAAAGGCATGCAAGTCACTGAGCTACAACTGTGCAGCATGATTACCACCTCTGTGATGCACAGTCTGTGAGGACTAGAACGTGTGGGTCTAGGGAGCCTTAGCACTCCTCAGAATTGTCTCCTATTCAATCAGGGATTGAAGAATCACATTTTTCTCTGTTTTCTAGAGTGTATGAGGCATTTCTGTGCTCCTCTTGTTCTTCCCTAGACATTCTTCAAAATAAAAATGTCTAACTGATGAATTGAAAAATATTTATTGGGTAGTTAACTATGTACCCGGTTACAAGAAGGATATATAGCCTGGCTCCTGCAGACCTTTTCATCCAGTGGGAGAGACAGATAATCAGGAATTATACAGACATGGTGTTTTAAGAGCCTATAAGGAGAGTTTGATTAATCTAGGAATGCTGAAGAGGCTTACTTGGGGAGGAATACATCAGTGAACACAGGGTTCATGAAGATAAGTTAACTAGGGAAAGAAAGGAAGAGTGCCCCAGGAAGAGAACATGCTCGCAGAACCCCTGGAGCAGGTGGGCCTACAGCAAGCAAGAAGGACTAAGTGTGGCTTGCAGGAAGAATCTGGGGCCTCAGCACCAGGTGAGGCTAATGTAGGTAGAAACCCCAGAAGGCTCTAGTGTCTAAGTAACAAGTTCGGTCTTGTTCCAAGAGCAGTGAGGAACATGTCAAGATTGAATGTGGCATGGAGGGAATAAGAGCACGCCGAGCAGGGCCCTCTGGAGGAACACACTACGGGTGCCAGAGTGACAAAGACAGGCTCGAGGAGCTGACAGCAGAAGCCAGGACGACATCTCAGTGATTCACAAAGAAAAGTAGTCCGATTCATAGGTTCACCCTGAAGCAAAATGCCAAGCTTCATGATGGGCAGGGTGGTGAAGGAGAAGGGAGAATCGAGGAGACCTTTGAAAATTTTTTAACTTGCACAGACAGCATTTACTGTGAGGGGAACAGTAACAAAGACTGACACTGAAGAAGAGCTCCTTCTCAGACACACTGTGAGCGAGGGCTTAGAAAACATTTGCAAGGAAAGGGAAGCAGATTTGTAGCTTAAGGAAGAGGCATGGGCTGGTAATGAACAACAGAGAGATTACAAATTGAGAAAAGAGGATCCTGGGCCCCACCTTGAGGGATCTATTAAGGAGACAGAGGATCAGGGCAATACTGAAGAAAACCAGAACCAAGGTGGTGTGTTCAGGCCATGGGGGAATGGTCAATACAGCGATATGCTGCTTCGAAACCGAGTACATGAGGATTGCACTTGGTACCACAAATCTGATGACAGATTTACTTAGGGCTGCTGCCTGTGAAGACAGAGGAGAGATGGACAGGCAGTCGGAGAAAATACGGGGTGAGAAGCCTTCATTTATTCTGTTTTTAATGGTAAACAGGTAAGCATTTTGAAAAGGCAAGGCAAAGGAGAGCTGTGAAAATACACAAGGAAGAAGGAGCAATCATGGGTACAAAGTTCCTGAGAATGTGGTGCCAGAGCTGTATGGCACCGGCTGACGAGGAGAAAGTCCACCTGCATGCTAACCAAAAAGGCCGCAGGTAACAGGAACGGGTGTTCAGTGGTCTGAATCACTCTTCCAGCCTCCCCTATGTCTCTACACACTGCACTCAAGCTGGCCATCCACTCATTAGTCATGCCCCAATGAGGACAGCATTTAAAATTAAAAAAAAAAATTATATATATATATATATAATTTTTTTTCAGCCCCACACCTAGGGCTTGGCTCGTGTTCCTAGCCCTGCTCACAACTGTGTCTTGTTTACTCCTGTCCTTCCAGGTTCCATTCCAATTTCATTTACACAGATCAGTCGCCACCATCTGCTCTAGTTCCAGTGATATTTTTCCTTTGGTGAGTTTCTATTTGATGCTTTTTTTTTTTCAATACTGGGGATTGAACTCAGCACCCTGTGCTTGCCAGGCAAGTGCTTATTCTACTGAGATATCCCCAGCCCTATTTGATGCTTTCTAATTCTTTACCTCCAGCCTTTCTTCCTGGACCAAATCAAAAAAAAAAAAAAAAAATTCAGAAGACCTTTAACAGTCTTCTGGTCCATTTGTACAGCAGGTTTCTGTTATGTATGTTCTCCTAAATTCTCTGTCATATCTATTTTCCTTATTCATCTTCCTAGATATAAAATCATAACACCTATCCAATAGGAGACATGGTATTCCCTGGCCTCCATATTTCTGAGTAGTCAAAATTTTTAGGGGGTAAATGAGTGGGGAGGGAGATGACAATACAAAGTTTCATTTAAAAAATAAAATAAGCAGGCACTATTTAACATATTATATAGTGTGTTCTTCACAATTACCCAGTGAAATTGTGAGATAGATCTTTTACACATTTTATAGTTGAAGAAGTTAAAGATTAAAAAGACTTAGTATCATTCCAGTGACAGAAAGTGACCAAACTAGGATTTTTTGGGTTTACTGGCTACCAATCCTAAACATATTTATAGTCACAATGCAAAATCATTTGAAGGAATATGTTTGATAATGATTTCTACTTTCTAGGAACAATTTTTTGAAATGCTAATTGGATTTCCAAAAGTTTTGTTCTATTAAAATAGTTCTTTCTGAGGTATTTTGCTACTAGTTCTAGTTAATGGTATTATATTAATTTGAAAATAAAGGAAGTTGTTATGGAAATGATCTAAGTGAGTTAATGATTATAAGGAATATATT
>PVKA01006557.1:0-82957 GCA_004027165.1 Ctenomys sociabilis | reverse complement strand
CATTTTTATACTTTTATACTTTTCTGCTGGATGGTTAAGACCTAGGTAGATCCAAACTTATATACCAACACATGAACTTTATATTTCCTATGTGGTCATTGAAGTCTTCTCAGGGTTTATCTTGTAGTCCTGTACATTATTCTGTAGTTCCTTTGTCTGTGTCATCCATGTGGATGAGTCACAGCCAATGCTTGACCAGATTGCTCTCTGTGAGAGCCTGAGAGAAAGTTTTCTCTTCATGTGGCTCTCCCCAGGCACACTATAGAACTTCAATCTCTTTCCTCTGTGGCTGATTTGTGCCATTTCTAACCATCTCCCAAATACCATTCTGCATACCCATCCATAGGTGATGCACATACCACCCTGCTCTGTCATCCACCTCTCTGTCCTGCTGCCCCATCTCCACTCTGAGGCTGTCTCTGTAGCTGGCTGAGCTTTCATTGGCCCATCCTCTGCCTGTGCCCGACCTGGGCATCTGTTCCCTGCAGTGAGCTTTCTGTCACCGCTCTGAGCCAGCTCATGTTGATCCATGAAGATTCCTCCTCAGCACCCTGAAAAGCCTGCCCCCGGGGGAGCTGGCATTTTTCTTGGGGTGTAGCACGTGCACTCCAGCCTTTCCCCTGGCAGCCTGGGGTCCTCGAGCAGGAAAGGTCAGGGAACCCTGTGCTCCAAATGTGCACGGGGCAGGCTGATGTCAGGCCCTAAGCTATTTATAGCATGGTGTTGGGAGATGGAGAGATCCATATGGATGATGGTGGCCTTGACCAGGGCTTGAGTGCCAGGGTCCTGGGCCAAACCCCATCCCAGGTGTGTTTTCATGGTGCTGCCGCTTGCTTGTTTGTTGATTGGTTGCTTTTTTGGAGTCAGGGTCTCACTATATAGTTCAGCCTAACCTTGAACTCACTATGTAGCACAGGCTGGCCTCAAACTCTCAGTAGTCTTCCTGCCTCAGCCCCTTGGGCTCTGGGATTGCAGACATGCACCACCAAGTCTGGCTATGGTTGAGTTATTTTAAACCATCCTAGAAGAGGTTATGAGCTCTTTGGGAACGTAGTATAATCTGACATCTGCCTAACTGATGGAAAATTCCAAAATAACAAAAGAGGAAAGAAAAACCTTTGGGAGTGACACTGCCTGGAAGTGACCAATAGGATCCGTTGAGCACATTTTCTTCCCTGGGATCGGTGCAGTTGAGCTGTGATGGGAGTAGATGGTGCTAAGAGTTGGCGGTTACGTAACACTGCCCAGCTGGCTGACCTTGAGTCCACTGCCTAGTTCTTGTGGGCCTCAGTCACCTGCCTATGAAAAGGGCCTGAGATCAGGCCCTGCCCCAAGTTTGCAGTGAGACTCAGCTGGTGTGTGTGTGTGTGTGTGCGCGCGCGTGCACGCGTGTGCGCCTGCTGAGCCTGGGCCCGGTGCCAGGAAGTGTGCAATAAATGCTTGTACCAACTGAAGCTCCTCAAGCAGGCTTGGGGCTGGGGGTTCAACCCCTGGGCCTGCCATGATGGCTTTACCCCCGGGGCATGCTGAGATGGCAGTTGAGACTGGGCGTGTTGGCACCTGCCTGTAATCCCAGCTCTTGGGAAGCTGTAAATAGGAGAATTTCACTTTGAGTCCGATCTAGTAGTGAGACCCTGAACACCCTGTAGACCCTTCCCTAAAATACAGAAATAAATAAATAGGTAAATGCTTGTCCTCGACCTCAGCTTTAGCAGTGTCAGTGGGTCTCGTGTGTCATTTGGATCCCACTGTTCTCATGGTGCGCTAAGACCCAGGATCGCCTGTTTCTGGTGTGCGTGTACGTTGTCATGACTGTGGGCGAGAACTTTCCCTGTGATGGCTCTGACCTCTGAGGGCCACGTGGGTTGGTCCCAGTAGGTCGCATGGGGTGCCCCACCCTTTGAGGTCCCACCCACCGTCCTCACCCTCCCAGAAGCACGCTGCTTGCTGGCCCATTTCTGGTGTTCTCTTTGGATCCATCCCAGGCTGCAGAGATGCTGGGTCATGCCTAGTGGGAATTTGTTTCTGGGGCTCTGCCTGGGGGCCAGGTTGCCTGGCCTTCCCCAGCCAGCTCTGCCCGGCATCTGGCCACTGGTGTTTATTTGCAGCGGCTCTAATCCCCAGCCACACCTTCAGCAGGAGCTCTGGGGAGGGAGGTGGCTTCTTTAACCACAATGTTCCCACAGGGACGCAGGGTCTGGCGTCCTCCCCTTTTGGTGGAGGCTGTGTGCAGGGCCCCTTGTTAGGCTCAGAGGGTGGTAGCTGCATGGCCGAGGATCCTGGGAGTGGAGAAGTGGGAGTCTTGCGCAGCGTCTGTGGCGCTGAAGCCCACAACAGGTGTTTTCCTGGTTGCTGAACCAAGCCCCAGGCAGGAAGCCTCACGCCAGCCAGTGCAGTGTTGTCTTTGGTAGCCATGGACACAGCCCCAGCCTCTGCTCAGCCCTGACCAGCGAGCGCCTTTTGCAAGGCAATTTCTTTTTAAATTGTTCTTAAAAGAAAGTAAGATTTTGATAGAAGCTTGGCCACATTGGAGTCTAGCAAGGGCCCAGGAAGGTGTTAATGCCAACCTCATTAGCAGGTGTCAGTCTCCCTGTGACAGCCGCTGGCCAAGGCGCTTCTACTTTCTCCACTCCAGCAGCAGGGACTGAGCCCCGCCTGGTGCCAGCACTCTAGGGCAGGCGGGGCCTAGAGAGCTGCCATGACCTGGTGCTCTCCCCACAGCCTCAGCAGAGGGGCTGCACTCCTGAGCCACGGTAGCAGCATGTGAGCTCATGCTCCGGAGAAGGACCCCATGCCGCTGTCTGGCTCCTTTAGACTGGAGGACAGCCCCCTCCAACCTTCGTTAGCTCCTAGAGGCTGCATCTGGTCCTTGGGCACAGCCCCTTCCTCCATGGCCTGTCCTCAGCCTGCTTCTCTCCTGCCCTGGGCAGACCTCCCTGTCCCCTGTTGCAAGGGCCCTCTGAGGACATTGAGGGGCCACCTTGAGAACGGCATTTCATGCATCTCAAGATCTCGGGTGTGGTCATGTCTGCAATCTCTTGGGCTGTGTGAAAGTGACATTCAACGTCTGGACATCTTCGGGGGCTCTGCAGAATGCACCAAGCTCACAGAGCGCCTGTGGCACCATGAGGGTGCTGGGCTGTGGTTGGATGCACCCAGAGTCTCTGGCCCCAATAGGAGCAGAGGAGCAGAGGAGGTGTCTGTCTGGAATGCTAGGAGGATGGAGCTTTCATTACTGAAGATTGCAGTTTTGGTGGTCTACTGCCAAAGGCGTCCCCGAGGCTGGGAAAGTCAGCCTGCACCATGCAGGGGTTGTGTTGTAATTGTGTCCCTGCACCTGCGGATGTTGTGCAATAGGCCGCTACCATGCAGCATGGGCATGAGCTCTGTGGGCCAAAGCAGCCGCTGGACTTTGGCCTGGAGAGGGCTGCGCAGGAAGCAGTCTCTGCGGGAAGTGGTGCCCAGAGCCCTGGGGCAAGGAGAAAGAGGGCAGAATTGGGGTGGGCTGGCAGCTGGTCTGGGAGGAGCAAGGGTTGCTTCTACCTTCCCTGGCCTGAGACCTGGAGTGACCCTCACTGCCTTCTCTCTGAACACCAGCTTTCTGTTTTTAGCATCTTGAAAATGCAGGTGTGATAAGCATCTGGTAGTGCAGTGGTATGAGGAGGCAGCCCCAGGGGTTTTACGGGTACAGTGCGCTAATGGTGACATGGCCCCACCTTAAGTGTGTGGCTCGGCCCTTGTGCATGTGTGCAGTAAGGCCATGTGACCACCACCTGGTCCATCCAGAGAGTCAGTGCCCACTGTTGTACTGGTTCTGTTGCTGTGGTCAGTGTGGATTGTTCTGGAACTTGGTTTGAGTGGAATTGTGCCAGTGTGTCTTGGCTCTTTTGTTGTACGGTGCTGAGTAGGACAAGTGCCTGCCTGGCAAGTGCAAGGGCCTGAGTTCAATCCTCAGTTCCACCAAAAAAAAAAGGCTAGGAGGGGGCAGGGAAGACTGTGTGGGCTTCTGTCCCTGGAGCTGCCCTGAGGAGACCAGTGTAGAAGCCAATGGATTCACTTCCCCCATTGCTAGAGGCTGCACGCCTGGCATTGTCTTCCCTCAGCCTGGCCCAGAGGATTCAGGGCCGGCTGCCTGCCTCCTCCCCAGACCCCAGTATGGCTCTGGCGGTTCCTCAGCCGCTCCCTGCAAGACCCATCTGCTCACCTCTTCCGCCTGTGCAGCCATGGGCGTCCTGTCTCCCGGCCTCTGCTCTGTCTTCTCAAAGACAGCCAACCTCTGCTGCCACCAGCAGTGGGAGAGCCTGCTCTCCCCAGGGACAGTTCCTGTCACCATTCCGCACATTCTTTCATCCAGATGTTTGTTTGTTTTTCTCTAATGCAAGGGAAAAGGGTAAACAAGTTAGGCAAAGTCACACCATCGAAAATGCATAGCAGCCTGGGCAGGCTCAGTGGGACACATACTGCCAGTGGCTCTTGGAGACATTCATGGAACAGAAGAAGCACCAACAAGACCCCACACATGACTGCACATACAGGCAGTCCCCAAACAGGCCGTTGTGGTAGCAGTGTTGTGGTAGTCAGAAGGCACAGCACACCTTTGCAGGGTGGGCGGAAGACCCTCGGGGACATGCAGAGGTATGTATTCCTGGTCTGGCTGGGTAGTGATCTGTACATATCGAAAATATTTTCTGCCGTACATTCAACTGTTACATATTTTACTGTCTGAATTATTCCTTAAATAGGAGAAAGTTTGAAAGATGGGCTGTATTTTAGGCTGACTTGAAACATTTACTTTATATTAAATGTACCATTGGGGTAGGTTGGCATTGTCACTTTAGTGGCTGTATGGTGTTCAGAATTGGATCATCAATCTGGCTCAGCTCCCCAGCAGGAGAAAAGTCTTAGTAGAATGACACAAGAGGAGAGAGGAACCCAGGGCCTTGGGTATCGCCTTTGAGCCCCCCTCTGCAGTCAGGTGGAGACAGCACGGAGGCTAGTCTGAGTCCAAAGTGTTCAGAATACTTTGGGTGTCTGCAAGGAACTGATAAAACTAAACCAGGCTTTGCCAAAATTAAAAACAGTAATGCTTCAGAGGACACCGTTCGGAAAGTGAAAAGACACAAATGAGAGCGCTCTCTGGGAAGTCGTGCATCTAAGGGACTTGCGTCCAGAATCCGTAAAGACTCTTGCAACACAATAATAATTTTTTAAGCAACCAGCTGAAGAATTCGAGTAGACAAGGATTGGACACTCAGGTGGGCCGTGAGCGTGCGTTGGGGAAGGTGAACGCCGTTATGGGCTGGAAGGGAAATGAAAGAGAAAGCGCAGTAGTATCCCGCTTCATTCCCACTGGGAGGAGTAAAATAAAAAGCCAGGTGTTGTAAGCGTTGACAAGGACATGGGGACATAAGAACCTTAATACCCTGCTGGAGGGAACACAGAACAGAGCAGTTTCTTTGGAGACAGACCGACAGTTCCAACCTATAGTTACCAGACAATCCAGCAATTCCACTCCTAGGTGTAGACCAAGATAAAGGAAAACACACACGCACACACACACACACACACACACCCTCTCTCACACACACACACTAACACACACTCACACTCACATTCACACAGCAGAAAACATTTGTGGTGCCTTAGCAGCATTATTCATAATAGCTCTAAAGTGGGAGAAAAGCATCCATCGGCCGATGAATGAGTTACTGCGGTAGATTCATGCTGGAATATTACTCAGTAATAAAAGGCGGTGAAGTCCCTTCACATCCTTAGACACACGCTGGAACGATGACCTCTGAAAACATTTGGTAAAGTGAAGGACGTCAGTCACAAAAGGCCCCATATTGTGTGATTCCGTTGAGAGGAAATGTTGCAAATTTGCAGAGACAGAAAATGTGTTAAGAGTTTCCTCAGGCTGGAGAAAGGCAGGTCAGACTTGGGGAAGGGCAATCAGTGGATGTATATAGTATTCCTTTTCGCTGACAGTGTTTTAGATTGCCTGGTGGTCGTGGTTATATACTAGAACCCACTGAGCGATGTGGGCATGTTACATGCTGCGTGAATTGTACCTCAGAGCGCAATGCTTAGCAGACAAAAGGGCAAACCAATTATTTGTAATTGAATGACCTTCAAAAGTGAAAGTGGTGGTGGGGGTCCATGGAGGAGGCAGAGTCCCTGGCGCCTGCTTGAGTCCTGGGTGTGGCTTTTCCACCTTCTGGCCGAGTTATTCTTCCCTGTTGGGTTCTGTTGTATGCACGGGAGACTGGTTGAGAGGATGCCGGCTGCTGGAGCAGGCAACTTTCCGAGTCCCAGCACGTGACTAGTAGAGGTTAGCAGCTCTTTCAGAGGTCCACACTGGCCTGCTGCAGCCAGAAGGGCAGGTAGGCCTGGCTGGAAGTGACACGCATGCCCCTTCCCTTGTCCAGCATGCTGCCATGTAGTCCCACCCGAATAGGGGGATGCAGGCAGCTGGACTGGTCGGAGGCAGATACCGGGCCTTGGCCCGCAGGAGGGAGCCTGGCCACACTGGTTGGTGGAGTCTTGGGCTGTGAGCGGTGTTCACTTCATTATGCAGTGTGACCCTGCAGTGGTCAGGAGGGCCAGGTACAAAGCACTGTGATTTGTGGCCTAAGGTATGGGTTGGGGTGAAGTCCTTGCAGATGTGATGTGAGTCAGGCCCCCGACCGCCTTTCGTAGGTTTGCCAGTCTGCCAGAGGGGAGGTGTCTGCACACTCCCACTCCCAGGACAGTGGCCCTGGTCTAAAGCAGAGGACCAGGCAGGCTGCTTTCTCCTGTGCTGTCCATTTGGACCGGCGATGCTGCTTGCGGCTTGCAGCTTGCGACCGCCAGGAGGGGTGTGCTCTGGAGCTGTTGCTATGGAGCAGACCTGCTCACAGCCCACAGGCTCATGAAGGCAGCACACTCATTTTCCTCCGGGCTGCACAATGTCACGGTCAGCCTAGGGCTCCCCTTCTGGTGGCTGCCAGCTGGTGGAAGGTAAACGTTCAGCAGAGCTCTGTCTGCGCATGAAAAGAATGTGTTGTTCCTGCAGATCCCAGCCAGCTGCTCTGGAACATGACTCACCAGGAAGTGAGGATGAGAAATGGTAGAGCAGTGGCAGATTGGTGCCGACAGAAGGTTGGTCACAGCCAGAGCGCTCTCCTGCCCTTGCCACACTCCTGCGTGCCCGGGCCTCACCTGTGCAGAGGAGACGGCTGTGGCCAGTGTGCACGTGGGTTTACGTTAAGGATTTGGCCTGCACAACTGTCAGCAGAATTTCCTCTGCTTGGAGGTCAGCCTATATCTAAGGCCTTCATTTGACTAGGAGAGGCCCAACCCTGCTGTGGTGGAGGCAGCCTGCTTTACCTGCAGCCTATCAGTTTATTTTATTTTATTTTTTTGAGACAGGGTCTCACTATGCAGTTCAGGCTGGCCTTAAGCTCACTTTGTAGCTCAGGCTGGGCTCGAACTCACAACAATCCTCCTGCCTCAGCCTCCCGAGTGCTGGGATTACAGGCCTGCGCCACCATGCCTGGCTGAATCTATCAATTTAAATGTTAATCTGTCCTAAGAGGGAATCCCTGGGAGCCACGTGCAGGCGGGAGATACCTGGAATCAGCTGTCCTGGTGTTTACCCTAAGTGTGCTGGTGGCGGTGACAGCTGATTCCAGGTGTGCACAGACGATGGGAGACTGCAGTGAACCTCCATTGCCACGGTTTCCAGGGATGGAGCCCAGGCCTCGGCGAGGCTCTGTGGGCTTTGGAAGAGGCTGTTCGTGGGGCTCCTTGGCTGTGCCAAGCATGGTGCATGTGTGCTCCTCCCCACACTTCAGCCAGCAGGCTGTGAGGGCCCGGCTGCTGTGTGCATGGGCAGGGCCTAGCATCTGGCTCTGGTCCCTGAGGTCACGGGCATACGCGAGGATTCATTGTGGCAACGCAAATGCATGGGGCGTCCGCTCTGGGATGGTGCGGCCGGTGGCCGTGACCCTGGCCTCCCGCAGGCAGCAGCACCGGCTGTGCGGGACTTGTCCCGGCTCTTCTCCTGCGCTCGCCCACAGCCACTACGCCCCTCTTACCTTACTCCCTGGGAACCAGGCGCAGCTCGCAGGACATGCTGCCAGTGACTGCACGCCTCCACTTAGGGCTGCTTGGGCCCCGTGGGGCCTGAGTCACCTCTGACGCCC
Source organism: Ctenomys sociabilis (assembly GCA_004027165.1). Taxonomy (NCBI): domain Eukaryota; kingdom Metazoa; phylum Chordata; class Mammalia; order Rodentia; family Ctenomyidae; genus Ctenomys; species Ctenomys sociabilis. Next base: position 74,771 of record PVKA01006557.1, on the reverse strand, counting down.
CCAGCGGGCGAGTCCATCTGAGGGCTTCCTCTGTGAAGCCCTGGCCTTGTGAAAGGTAGGCGCTTCTCTGCGCAGCCCTTTTTCTCTACGGATGTGGTCGCCTCTGCACTAGCATTCATATCTGGGTCGCCCAGGGCTGCTGGGTGCCCACCCTCAGGGAGCTGTGTGTCCACTAGGCAGGAGGGCGGGTACCACAGGCCGGGCCTGGCAGTCGTGGTCACTGCACAGTGGCTAGGAGCTGGACTCTGAAGCCAGCCTCAGATTTGCTTCCATGTCCAGACAGACCCACTGTGTGGCCCTGGGCACATTACCTGATGACTCCTTCAGTCCGACTTACTCAGAAAATGGGAAAGAGTCCACCTGACCTTGGCTGACTGAGATTAGATGCACTGCTGTCTCAGGAGCCCTGAGCCCCGTGCCTGCCGGGCACATAGCAGGTCCCTGCAAAGTCGCATCTATTTTTATTAGCATTTGATAAATGCCAAGTGGGTCTCTCCCGGCCGACATGCTTCCTCCAGATTTCTTTCCAGGTCATCACTTGCTGAGCTGTCCTCTGGTCTCTGGACATGCGTTTCTTCTGTCTTCCCGTTATGGAGAGAGGTGCAGTTGATCTTCTGTTGAGCAGAACAGCTGGGGGGCAGTTAAGTTTTCGTAGCTGGGCCAGTAACTGGGCTAACCCAGGGCGGTGCTGGGATCTGAGAAAGCATGGATTTAAGAACATCTCTCGGGCCCGGCACTGAAGTGGCTTCAATGCTTTTGAGCAGGCGATGACATTTGGTTGCTGGCTCAGCACAGACTGTGGGAGCTGCATGGCGAGTGTAGAGTGGTCTTCCAGGACAGTGGCACCTTGGGGAGTGCACCCATGGCGTGGACCCTTGCCTGGCCCCAGTGCCTGTCATCAGGCCTTTGATGCCGACTCTCCTGAGCCCAGAGCCCAGCTGTCAGGACCGCGATCCATTCCTTCTCAGAGTGGGACTGACAGACGCACAGAGGCCAGTGCAGTGCACAGCTGACAGTGGCTTCCAGGTTCCTGCTGCAGGTGGGACAGCCGTGGGCTCCTGCGTGACCTCCCAGTGCAGCCCTTGTGGACGGAGGGAGCCAGGTGCCTGGGGCAGCTTAGCAGGGTCAAAGTCGGAAGAACCGGCCTGCCTGACAGTGCCTCTGTGCTCAGCTGGGTCCTACTGTGAGGCCCTGTTCCCCTGAGCCTCTCAGACTTCAAGGACTGAGAGGAAAGCCACAGCTGACCCCTCTTATGCACGGCTCTGTAATTCATCTTTAACCCGAGTCAGCACTGTGCTGCTTACAGACAGGCACAGAGCTGTAGAGAATTGAGGCACAGGACTCGTTCATTCCCTACCTGTGGCCCCTGGGGCACTCGTGGGCCCTGGCCTCCTGGGCCTCATTCCCGGTTCTTCCTATCAGCACCAGGTGCAACGGTTGCTCTAGAAATCTATGGGGGAGGAGAATGGGTCTAGGGAGTCTGCTGGTTGTTAGGGCTGCTGGAACAGAGTGCCCTAGACTGGCGGCTGCTGTCTGGGACCAAGGCAGCTGCAAGCTGGTTCCTGTGTAGAGCAAGGAGGGGCGGACCTGCCGGCTGCTGTCCTTGGCATAGAGACGCATTGTCTTCGATGAGGGCTCCTGAGGGTGCATGCTGAGCCCAGCACCCACCCCTGCAGCCATCTTAGAAGGGCTCTACCTGGGCCCTGTGCTCTCTGGGGTAGCTGGGGCAGAAGGGACTTGTGTGAAAGGAGGGGTTAGAGTAGGGCCTTCCCTTTCTGCAGGTAACCATGAGTCCTGGCCTGCAGGAAAGCTTCCTGTTCTAATCTGACGTCATGCTAGTGCTGGGGCCACTGTGGATTGTACCACACTGATGCAGAGGGAGGTGCTGATGAGAGGGAGAGAGGAAAACAGGGAAGGAGGAAGGGAGAGAGGTGGGGGGGGAGATGAGGTCAGATTCTAGCCCTAAAGCCTTCCTTGAGCATTTGCTTAGACCTCATATTTTTCCTCTGGTGAGATGGAGGGACAGTAATGCCTGCCTACGAGGACTCTCGGTGGCAGGTGACAGCCAGGACTCCCTGGAGAGGACTGCATCTGCCCATATGTTTCCAGGGAAAGATACGGAGCCAGCCACTGGCCAGGCAAGGGTAGCTGCATCCCAGGAGAGGGGACGCCGATGGCCTGAGCGTTGCCCCCTCGTCTCTCCTCTCATGAATGTCTTGTTCTGCAGATGGGTTTCCTCTTGAGGGGTGCCTGGTTCACTCACAGGAGAGACCCCTGAGTCCAGAACTCCCTGAGTCCAGGCCCTGCAGCCTGAGTGACAGAGAAGGGTGGGCTGTGGCTTGGAATGTGGAGTTGTAGTGGTACATGGGGGTGCAGCACCCCCAGGAGTCTGGACACAGGGACAGGGAGCAGACAGGCAGCTCCCAAGAAAGGGAGTCTGAACACACGGCGCTGTCCAACCCAGGAAGATTAAACTGGAACAGTTTACCAAAACACGGGCTCCACAAGTGTCAGCTCTCATCTCCCCCCGCCCCACCACTTAAGTAGTGAAAAGTTACTGGAAAGAGAGGGTTAGCATGGGTAGACGGGGCCAGTTCAATGTGATCAGCACTTAGGAGGTAATTATTCTCCGAATAGAATATCATGGGGTACCTGTTGGGTCCATGTCAGGGAAGAGATTCTTTCTTCGAAGTGGGAGGTTACGCGCCTGAGAGGACGATACAAGATCTGTTCCACAGTGGAGAGAGGAGGACAGTGAACCGAAGTGATGAGAACTCATTCCGCATCTAGGGCAGATGTTCAGCAGCTGTTCCCTCAGATGGGCGGTGTTGTGACAGGGTCGGACTGCCAACTTGGTCAGCTTGAGAGCGCCCCCAGGGGATCCGTTTCCGCCCTGACATTCCTGTCTTGGAGCTGGTCTGCCATGGATCCAGTCCCCCAAACCATGAAGCAGATTGAACCTCTCCTCCTCCACATTGTGGGTGCCCGGTGTTGGGTCTCAGCAAGGGGAAAGCTGACTGGTGCCAGTATGACTAATGGCCTCACGTTGTCGTCTGCGCAGAGGAACCTGCGGGGTGGCCCTGGAGGCTCTCACTGATGAACGTCCTTCCCCGCTGTTCCTGAATGTGCCCCTCCCCGCCTCCCAGCGGGGTTTGGCTGCAGGAGGCACCAGTCAGCATCACCCACTTTCTGCTTCTCACTGTGGAGAAAGCAGTCGTGGGAGCATACGCACCCTCTCTGGGGAGTAACCCCACTGCCCCCCAGCCCTCCTCTCCTGGCCCCGAGTGTCCCCACATCTACTGGGCCCTGAGACTGCTGTGTCCCGTGTGTCATGGCTTAGCTTGATTTCCTGATGAGTAGATTAAGGGACCTCAAGCCAGGGGGCCAGCCTCTGCTTTCTGGTGTTTTCCATGGTGATGATGGGTCCTCAGCCAGCACACGGTAACCCCGTCTTAGGCTGACACCAAGTGGGGATACAGGGACCACAGGGGTTTCATGGAGAGGCACAGAGTTATTTCCCCCTCGCAGACTCACTGTCACCCACGAGACAGTGAGAACCCATGCCATGAAGTTTGTGAAGCCTGGTCACTTTGCTGCTTTAGAAATAGAATTGGCTTCACAGTGACATCGGGGGTGGGTGACAGACTCAGACTTCACTGCAGCGTGCTCCTGGAGAGGAATGTGTGTGGGTGTCTTTTCTTCTACAGCCACCCTATCACCATTGTGCAAGCTGGCGGCCACACAGCTTAAAATACAGGTCTGCCCTTGCCTAGCTACAGGGCTGCAAACCGAGTTCCCTCACTTCTCCGTGCCTCTGTTTCCATAACAGTTAAGATGAAAGAAGGGAAGATAGAGGTAGGACTCAAAAACTTCTAGCAATGCAGTTGAAAAGAGAGACCTAATGTGAGAGTAGCACTGCTTACACTTGCTAAGCAGTTCAGATCTAGAGAAGGGCACTTGACCTGGAGAGGAGCCCGAAGCTGCTGGGAGAGGTGGGCAGGCCTGGAAAGGGCCGCGGCTGCCCACCTTTGAGGCCAGAGGAGGAGGAGGCAGCGGCTCATGGAAGTGTTGCCAGGAAGAGGGTGAATTTGTGAGCCCCACCCAACAGAGCTCTGGGGTGTAAGCCACTGCAGCGAATCCTGTCCCTTCCCGCAGGCTGGATCTGGGGAGGTGCGGCAGGTTGGGCTTCCTCAGAGGCCCCTCGCTCTGTGGTGCGGGCTTGGCCACCCCTTGCTGCCTCTTTCTGCGGTCATCCGGTGGGCACTTGTGTTTCCGCACATCCAGATTTCCTCCCCGCGGCACCCACGCAGGAGTGTGGCTTTCTGTACACATCTAATGTGTTGTGTGGACAAAACTGTGCATCAGCAGATGGCAAGTGTGCGTCTCGCTTGGATCACTCCGCTCTACTGAAGGCACCGGAGCGAGCCCCTGTGCTTCCAGGAGCGGCCCTGTGGCCCAGCCAGTTGCTCCTGCAGGCGCTGAGCGCTGCTTATCTCCAGAGCACCCCGGGCTGTGGTGTTGTGGCTGTAGAGATGCGTCACCCTCTTGGAGCTGTCTGGAGGGGACACTTGTGATTGTCGTCTCTGTGGTGTGGGTGGGCATGAATATTAAGACCTGAGACTGCCAGGCAGAGCCCCACAGGGGGGGATCCAGACCTTGTCCACCTTGACAGCAGGTCTCCAGTCTGCCCTGTAGGAAACTCAGCCCTCAGCCTGGAGCGTGATTCCCCACCTTCAGATTCCTAGGCTTCTCTGGGTAGCATTTATTTGCATCCTGCCTGAGGGGACTTGTGGTCAGGGTTTTCAGGGGAAACAATACAATACAGGACACATACTTTACAGGATTATTTTATAATGGTCACTCAGAGTCAAAATCAGAAGAGTGCGGGAAATCTATCCATAGATAAAAGACCCAAAGAATCCAGCTGAGAGCCTGGATGCCAAAGCAGGCTCCTGTTTGAGTCCGGCTGAAGACCTAGAGCCCATGCTATGTCCTCCGTGAGTCCAGCTGGAGTCCTAGCACCCACAACAGTGTCTCGTGCAAGTCTGAAGTCCCAAAGGTCAGTCATTGAAGCCAGAGAGTCTAGGCCAGTGGGGTGAAGGAGCGAGGAAATGACACGCAAAGTAAGAACCAGAGCTCCCCTGAAAAGGACCACAGCTATTCTCAGTGACAGTGAGGTCCCAAGCTCCTCCATCAGCGAGAACAGCCGAGTTCATATCAGGAAAGCCAGCATGGCAGGCTTCTCCAGGAGAACCAGCAGCCCTAAGAGAAAGAACGGTCCTCTAACAGCACCTCTTCTCCAGGGCTCTTTTGATGCTGTTGGCAGCGACCCTCGGGTGGGGGGGGCTTCATGCTGCTTCAGTTCAGCTGGCCACCCGTTGTCAGTCCACCACCAGCCTTGAGGCTGGAAGCTGCATTAATGAACATCCCAAAACATTCTCTCTTCTTAGGGAGGGGTTTGAATCCAAGAACCCTGTGCCGAGCTGCATCCCCAGACCTTCCTTTACAGTTTTCAGACAGGTCTCACTAGGTTGTCCAGGGTGCACTGGAACTTGTGAGCATCCTCCTGCCTCAGATTCCCAGAATATAACCCTGCTTCTAGGACATTCTTATCAGTCATATGGCCACTCAGTGTTAAGCGAGATCGGCCTGTATCTTCCTGCACATCAGTGAGACTCGATCCACTTTCATAACTGTGACGACCTGGGCAGGGAGCTTTTTTACCTCAGGTTCTTACAAGGTGGGCCTTGGAATGGAGTCCTGTGTTCTTGCTTCCTGGCCAGTCAGGGCAAGTTGGAAACTGGAGAAGTAGGCACTGTGGGTCTTGTTTTATAGGTGTAAACTGAGGCACCAGAGGTCCTACCTGGGAAGCACTTTGTGCAGGCATAAACTGCCTTCCCCTGTCTCCTGTCTTTCCAGTTTGAGTTGGTGGGGTCACCATGCACACTGAGCATGGGAGAGCTTGTATTCAGCGAGTTAGCAGAACTGCTGGGGCAGGGCCCCTGAACTTGGGAAGGCTCGGACCCTGGTCAGCACAGGGAAAAGCCAGCATTAAAACCAGTCGGAGCAGGAGATGCACAGGGCATGTCTCAGTTACTCTTCGCTTGTTGCAGGGACAAAATACCCGACCCCAGAATGAAGGAAGGAGAGGGTTATTTAGCTCACAGTTCATGGAGGTTTCAGTCTACACTTGGCCGGCTCCCAGGCAGAGCAGCTCAGGGCAGAGGGCAGCAATTCATGGCACAATTCAGAGCAGGCACAGAAGCCTGTCTCAACACTTTATATACCCTTTAAGTGCTGAGTTACTGTAGCACAGAGCCTCCGCCCTGGGCATGGAGCTGCTGAGCCATCCGCTAAGCTTCTGACCCCTCAGTTGACCCGGTGTATCCACCACACAGGGCAGGTGGGAGGATCCTGAGGAGAGAACTTCACCATCCCAGGGAGTCAGGATGCGTCCGCTCACAGCCCAGGGCATGTGGGAAGCGCTCTCAGGCTCCCCCAGCGCTTCATCCCTGTGTGTGGCTGACCCATCGATTGCCACAACCACTGTCAGTCACAGGTCCTGCTTGCTACCCCACCATTCCAGGCATCCACCCTGGGTCACCAGAGTGGTGTTCCCGGCCTGTCAGGCATGGCAAGGTCAGGGGTGGTGAGAGATGCCTCTCACCAGGCAAGCGACTGCCTCCCTGAAGCCAAGAGTGAAGCCTGGGCCCCTCCTAGGCAAGGCTGGTTTCAGTGCTCAGCAGGGCGATTGGGGACTGGCCTGTGTGCCTGAGGAAGGGCCTGTCAGGTGTGTGGCTGTGGTCATGTATTCTCTGTCTGCTGCTGTGTCACAGTACTGGACGCTGTCCACACTGACTCTCATTTCGTCCTCCTGGCCTCCTGCTGCTGTTGGCTGTCCTTATATCTCTGCTCTGCAGTCTTAGCGGCCATCATGGGGCCAGCCAGTGATCCTCCCAGCTGACACCACCCAGAATGCCTGTGCCCAACGCCTTCCTCATCCTGGGCTGCTTTGGTTTTCCAAGCTTTCAGAACATTCATTAGTTCCGCCCTCCTTCAGAGGGCCTTGCTTCCCTTGGCACCCTGTTGTGCCTTTGGTAATTTCCGGCCCCTGGGCCCCTCGGAGAAGGAAGGACCACCCTGAACCTGCAGGTCGTGGGGCCAGAATCCGGAGGGCTGAGAAGAGGCGCAAAGCCAGACTGAAGCCTGGAGGGAAGTTATTTTTCAATCAAGTCAGGCTTTGCCTTGCTAATCCCCCTCTGCAGGAGTCCAGGGCAGAAAACTCCTCTCAGCATGAAGAGGCCAAGGCCTGTGTCTGGCCCATACTTAGAACTCAGGCCTGCAGCTGTGAGAAGAGCAGCAGGGAAGGAATGCGCCTCAGGAAGGTCCAGGCTCCCAAGGGCCTCCTTAGGAAAGATGTGATTGCATGGCGGGTGGGGAGGGACAGGGACTTTCAGGATTGAGGAGAGGATTTGCCTCAACACCAGAGTGGCCCCTTTTGCCTGGGTGGTCCTGAGTGCCCACAGACCTGTCTCTGTGGGCCTCGCTTTCCTCCTCTATGACCTAGAAATAATGCCCAGCTCACAAGGTACCCAGCGCAGCGCACAGTTCTTGGTACATAGAAGGTCCTAGCTTTCACCCCCAAAAGTCTGAGCTGCCCTTTGGGGTTGGACATCAGGTGCTCCTCATTCCAAAATAAATGAGTTCCGCTTCAGAAATTGAAGACATTCGGGCTCAGATAAGTGGAGAGCAGTGTGTTTCAAGGAGTGCAGCTGCTGCCTGCATAGTGACACTCCCGGGCTGGTGGGAACACGGGATCCACTTCGCAGCCAGAACAGTCAGACCCTGTGCACGAAGAAGATGTCAAATGCAGAGCCTGTCTTTCAGATATGCGGGATGGCGACTGCTGCTTCACCAGCACCGCAGAGAGCTGTAAAGACGATCTTTGGCACGCGTGCGCATACACGCACACGTACACACACACACACACACACACACACACACACACACACACAAGAGCACCGAGTGCAGATGCTAAATGCATCCATCTCACCCCGTGGGAAATAACAAGTGCACTCAGGAAATCTCGAGGTTAGAGGAGGTGACGTTTGCTCCCCAGGGACCCTGGAGCAGATTTCCTGTCCCATCATTAAGGACCAGCCCCTTCCTAATGCCTTTTCAAGAGCTCCCTGTCATTGCCACCTTGGCCAATGCGACCCCCCTCCCTCACCTACCCCCCACATGGGACTCATCGTCCTGAGTGGTTGTCCAGCCCCTCCACAGTTCTCCAGACCCTGAGCAATATATACTATTTACGAGCTCTTGCTTATGTCTTAATCTCCTGTATTCATGCATTCTTTGCATCCCGAGGCTAGATGCAGGCTTTCTGGCTTAGCTGAGTGACCTCCAGGGGAGTTAATCTGCAGAGGTTTAGAATGTGGAAGACACTCCTCAGCTCTCCAGGATGTGCAGTTGTGTCTGTGTCTGTTTCTGTTTCTGGCTTTCAGCTCTGCGGCTTTGTGACAGAACTTAGATGTTGTGGGGGAGCATAAAGAGGGAGAATGGACCTCACAGATAGCTGGTGTCTGCATTTGGACTGCACAGCCTTCCTGTTTTCAGTTATTTCCTCTGACTTCCTGAGAGAATGGGGGGGGGGTGAAAGAATTTTTCAGATTATAAAGCGTTAGACAAACAAATGCACAGACCCCTAGGTGTTTATGCATTAAAATGCTTGTTATGGGAGAAACAATTGTGCCTAGACTAAATATACAGCTGAAGGGATAAGGTAGGGTAGCATTCTGTTCACTGTCATGGATGATAGGCCTCTGGTAACAGAAGGCTGTCTGTTGAGTTCATTAGCACTGTGTCCAGCTTAAGCAACCAGCAGAGCATAGAAGGCCCAAGACGGTGGGCAGGACTTGTTCTGAGCCCAGCACAGCCGTGGAGAACCAGCCCCTCTTCCTCAGCCCTCATCTTAGCAGTGGCCTCTGTGATTTCCAGCCTCACAGTTCCATTGGAGGAAGGCAGAGGGTTAAAGACAATGAGACACACCATGTTCTTTGTACCCTGGTGGAGAGCATTATGGGAAGTCCCCCCCACTTTTCATTTCCCTCTCATTGGCCAGACTTCGGCACATGGCTGCCCTTAACTGCAAAGAAGGTTCGAGAATGCTAATGCTTGAAGTAGGAAGATTGTGGCTGGGGAGATAGCTCAGTGGTCTAAGTGCCTGCCTGGAAGTGCAAGGACCTGGGTTCGATCTCTGGTACTACATTCTGTGCTGGACCTGGCACCCCAGGTACACCGAGCCACTGAAACCAGGTGTGGTGGCACATGCCTGTGGTCCTAGTGCTGGGGAGGCCGAGACAGGAGGATCACTACCAGTCTGAGCTGCGCGTCAAGACCCTGTACCAAATAAAGAAGTAAACAATTAAAAAAAATTAAACTAGGAAGATTGCGGATCCCAAATTGGGACACACCCAACAGTGTGCCACGGCCCGCCGGATTAGCTGCCCAGCATCCCTGCAAGCCCACCGCACTCCACACACATCCCTGACCCCTCCCTCCCAAGGTGGAAAAGCACAGATATCTTCTGCTCGTTCAACCAACTCCAGCTCAGCCAGAAGGCCCCAAAGCAGTTTCTCACACTGTCACCTTGAGGAGGAGTCCCAGCTCAGCCTGTACATAGTGACGAAGGCATGCGCGCCCGACAGCCGCTATGCCAGCCGTTGGGGACAGGCCGCCCACAGAGCCCACTGCACAGCACGTGGCCCTGCGTGCACAGCGCGGTCAAGATTCATAGAAAAGCAAGTGAAAAAAAGAAAAAAAGGAAGACTGGAAAGGAGTATGTTGTCTTACGATAATTTGATCCACGTGGCGTCTTTTCTGTCGTATTTTCTGTTTTTTTCTTTTTCTCTATTATAGACGTCTTAACGATTTTATAAAGACATGAGTCCTTTGTCATATTAACACGTGAGCATTTCTGCATGGCTGGTATCTAGAACAAAAAAATATTGTGGCATACACAGTGCATAGTAGCTTTTGTGATAAAACTTAGCATTTCTATCAAATATATGCGTTTTCAATGAAATACTGTTGCTTTTTCAATGAAAAGCAAATGTCTTTTGAACTTTGAGGACCGTGTTCTTTTCTTGGGGAAGTTGTGGGCAAAAAGCAGACCAAAGCATTCAAAATTGTGAGTAACCTGGCCTCTTAGAGTGTGCAGAGGGACGCCCCCTGCCGTAGCTGGCAGTGCAGAGAGGGGTGACCCGGGTGGGAAGGACCCAGGTGGCTCTGTGATGATTCCTATCCACGAGGAGAGCCGCGAGTGCCGTCTGGGGTGTCAGGCCAGGTGAGGTCCACGGGCTGTGCTGCATAGGGGCCAAGGGCCTGAGCTCTGGGGCCCAGCTGGGTTTGAAGCCCACTTCTGTCACTTTCTCAGTGGCTGACCTGCTTCCTCCCTGCCTTGGTTGTCACAGCTCTGAAATGAAGGCCAGAAACACTGTGGTCAAGGACTTTTGTTCTTATTCATTGGTCGATCTATTTCATTGATTCATTGGTTCCGCTGATGATCTTGGCATTTTCCATGTTTCTAGGTATTGGTTTTAGTTCTATGTTCAAACTTTCAGGCTTATTTTATTATTTTTAACAAAACAACAATTGGCTCAGGATCCGAATGAGGACCGTAGGTTGGCGTGTAGCTCGAGCCCCTCTGTTACCTTCTCTGCACTCACAGTTTGCCATTGGAGAAGTTTCCAAGATCATTTTTAGTTTCAACCAACAGAAACGCAAGAGCAAACTTTGGCTAGAAAGCGAGGTTTGCTTTGGGCGGGCCAGGCAGGGCCTCTGTCCCGTGCCTCTGCCCTCTCCTCCCCCTCTCTGTGCCTCTGTCTCCTTTACTTCCCCATCCAATCTTTCTGCTTCCAACTCATACATCAGCAAATGGCCTTCACCCCATCACCGCTGTCCAAGGAACCTGCCAGGTAGAGGCCAGAACCAGGCCCTTTCTGAGTTCCCGAGGAAGCGTCACCACCCTTCATCCGGTGACTGACAGTCGCATTGGCCTCTGGAGCATCTGCACCGCCCACCTGGAAGAGCACAGCGATGACACCTGTCTCCTGGGGTGGCCAGATTAGAGCAAAGGATTCAGTGTGTGCAATAACCACAGTGATGGGCTGCAACTACTGTGGTCCAGAAGCCCCTGGGGCCAGTGCAGTGCGGATGGAGGCCCCACGCCGAGCTCCGAGTCCAGCCTCTAGGGCTCTGGCCTGTGTGTCCTGCCTGGGGTTGTCATTTGCATTACTATCCCTGAAAGAACTGTGATAGCAAGTGTCCGTCCCTGGAGCACAAGGAGGGAACAGACGTCATTCCAGAAGAGCCAGTGGAGCATGGGCACCGGTTAGCTGTCACGTCAGCGCAGCTCTGTCCCCTGGCTTGGGTCAGGCAGCCTGCTGTCTCCTGTGCTGATTCGCAAGAAGCCTCAGCAGCAGCAGGAGAATGTGGCGCCTCTCGCCTTTCCGTGTCCCAGCTGGCAGTCTGCACCTCTCCTGCCCAGGGTGCAACTGGAATTCACACTGGTATCACCTTTGTGGGTAGAAACTGCCAGTGGGACTTCCTTTCAGGGTCCCTGTCACCTTTCTTTGGAAGCAAACAGCAAGCGCTTTTGTCTTCCATGTGGATCCCTTGATGCCATCTCCCTGGGGCCTTCTCTCCTGGGCACAGTTGGCACCTACAGACTCCTGGCTCTCCTGGCCCTTCCCTGCACTTAGCACTGCCTGCAGCCCTGGGTCTCGGTCACCCCAGCCTGGGGACCCTCATGGCCTGTTGGTCTTCCTGTGCAAATGAAAATATTAGGACTTTTGAAAGACAGCTGTGCTTAAAAGTGCAGATCGAGGCTGTTGTCCTTCAATTGTGTGTGTTTAATCTCAAATTAGTTGGAGCAGGAGGTCCAGCAAATTGGATCTGTCAAGCTCTGTTGCCAAAGTACGGCCCACTGGGTCTGCCTTTCTTCTGCAGCTGACCCGTGGAAGAGCACAACCTCAGAAGGGTTCAAGCAGCCCAGCATGGCACTCTCGCCAATCCTAGCCCTCCAGCCACCTGCTGGAGCCCCGTTCCTGCTCTTGAGCCCCAGTGTCCTAGGCACAGGAAGCGTCATCTCTGGCCTTTTAAAGTGGTTGCAAGGGTAACAGGCTTTGCCAGCATTGTTCCGTCCTTCATCTCCTCCTCACCCAGGGGCTTAGCTCTGGGTGCAGTTTGGGATCTGCTGCCACAGCAAGCCCAGAGCAGCTGGGGCTGGACTTGGGGGAAAAAATCCCTCCGCACGCACCAGTCCAACCCGGAAATCTTCCACGGACAGCTGTTCTGGTGATCCTGGTCTAGGGACTTGGGGCTGCAGACACCTTCCCCCTGTGGTTCTGCCCTCTGGCTCCTGGGGTCACTCCAAGAGAATGACATGGGAGCTCTACATGCAGCTCTACAAGCAGCATGCCTGTATCTTATTGGCCAGGACTCAGTCGCATGACCTCACCCAGCTGCAAGGGAAGCTGGCAAATGTCACCTGACCATGTGCCTACAAAGAAAAGCAAATAGGTTCTCACCGATACATATTTAGGCGGTGCCACAGAACGTGTGATTTTCTAATTTACCATTTGTATGGATCCCACGTAGACATCGCTCCCATTGGTGAGCATCTGTATATGTTCAAAACAAGTTGTGGTTTGTTTTAAATAGAAAAGGTCTTTGGCTTTACATGAAGTTAAGTCAGTTTCTTTATTGCAGGACTTATCAAGGACTTAAACATACCAATCATAAATATTCATGAGATGGGACAGAGTAGTTCATATAAACCAAACTTTAAAGAGGCATTTTAGAACTAGTGTTACACATAATATTATTTGGAAAATATTACTGTAGAAGTTTTATTAGTATTTAGAAGCCAGATGCCATTCATAAAAACACTGACGTGAGAAAAGAGCAATCAAAATTCGTAGTTCTTGAGGGCGTGGGGGTACATGCCTGTCATCCCAGCACTTGGGAGGCTGAGGTAGGACCATCATGAGTTCAAGGCCTGCCTGGGCTGCAGAGTGAGTCCACAGCTGACCTGAACTACAGAGCAAGACTCTGCCTCAGCAAACAAGCAAAAAAACCAATTGAGGTTCTCAGCACAGAATTTAGCCCACCGGGATGCTGGTGTCAGAGGCCCCCAAGTTAGCCCTCATGAAATATGGACACTCCTTTTTCTCCTTTCCTTTCTTCCTTGCCTCCCTCTTCTCCATCCTCTCTCCTTCCTCTTCTGTTATTTTTTCACCACCCTTCTTCCTCCATCTACCCTTCCTTTTCAAACCCGAGGGAGGGATCCCAGGAGGACGAGGTCCATGTCTCGCTGTGTGGTGTTGCGTGTAGTCTCCACCGTCCGCTGGCTGGGTGAGCTTGAGAGTAATTCCTCCAGGACCGTGTAAATCTCCGTCTCAGTTGTAAATGGCTGGCTGTGCAGGGCAGTCTGGCTGGTTTGGGCCTGTTGCCCTGGTCTGCCATCCGGGCCATTGTTAAAATCCCTATTCCTCTGCTTCAGTTTTTATGACTGCCTAGTATCATCTGTCATAAATCAAGGTGGGCTGTGGTTCCGCCCTGAGGTTAGATAGACTCGCTCTCAGAAAAAATGAGAGTGAGATTTGTTTTAGGCTATATATATAATTTGTGTATTATATATGATCTGCTTTAATATGTATCTTAAAATGAAATTTGGTGTATGATTGGGACTAGCTCTTTGGAACCCGGGTTGCATGCTGTGGAGCGGCCAAGAGGAGGGTGTTAGGGCAGGCCATGGTGTATTCATTGGTAGCCCCTGGAGCCTGGCGAGAATGGGATCTAAGCATGCAGATGGAGCGAACCTGGCAGTTTGGTCAGAGTCTCCGTGGTCGTGTGTTAGGGAGACCGCCAGGTTGTGCTGGCCCCGGTATTTAGCTCTTGGCTTTGATGCCCGTGGGCGCTGCCCTAGCCTGCACAAGGGGCCGAGAAGCCTGAGTGAGGGTACCAAGGCCTCTGGGGGCTACTCCGCTGCCGTGGCACACCCCTGTCTGTCGTGCAGCTTGGCCTGTGGTCCCAAGGAGGGTTTTGCATTTTATTACCGAAGTCTTGATAAAAGGAACCTGGGTCAGAGCAAACATTTGGGGAGGAAAAACAAAGGAAATGAAATGCAAAATCATGGCTGGTGAGAACCACATGGAGTCCTTGATTTTAATACCGCCAGAGCGTGGGGGGAAGTGGCCCCTGGGAGTCGAACCAGAGGTCCTCAGCCTGCTAGGCCTGAAGCCTGGCCCCTCTGCTGTTTAAAAAGAAATTGCCATTTAATTTGTTTCTGAGTTTTATTTCTCAAGTGAGCCAGCATGGGGCCGTGGAATGAGGCTGTGTTTCTGGGAGGTGTTGAAAGATGGGAAGAGGGGAGAAACCGCGGCGTGGGGCTGGCTAAGCCGGGCAGGGGCGCAGGCCTTCTCCCGGGGCGCCGGGGCCTGCGAGCTGGCATCTTACACACTGTCTGTGGGGCAGGAGGGGGCAGCCCGCCTAGCGGCTGGAGTGAGGCCACAGGCCCCTCCCTGTGAGTTACAGAGAAGCAGGAACATGCTTGGCCAGGGAGAAGGAGGATCCGGGGTGGTGGAGGAAACCAGCTCGGAGCAGAACGGGCAGGTGCACGTAGGTGACTCGGGAGGTCCACCCGGCAGTGCCCACTCTGTCTCTGGGGGTGCGTCCGGGGCCCCTGGTGTGAAGCGGGCATTGGTGCAGGCTCCATGCCTCTCACTGCGTGCTCTGTCATCTCCAGGTGGCTTGTAGCACCCAATATGATGCCAGCTGTCAAGCCACCATCCATGTTCAGATGAGAAGCGAAAGCCTTCAGTGCGTGCGTGTTCAGTACGTGCAGTTCTTTGCCACATTTTTTGATCTGGCTGAATTCAGGGGTGCAGAGGCTGCAGGTGCAGAGGCTGCTTAGGTATGTGTAGTCACTTAGGTAACAGGTTTCTGGAATGGGATCATCCGAGGAACCCCAGTGACTGTCACCAGCAGGGCGCTGCTGTCCCCCTGTCCCCCCACTATGCCTAGATGGCTCTCTGCAGCTCTGTGTCTCGCAGGAGGCAATACCTGAGCATAGGGGCTGATGTACACCTTGGCACCCCCTGCCAAAAACAGGAGTGAAGGTTGAAAAGCGTGAACCCTCCTGCACCCCACCTTCCCACCTTGCTGAAGGTGGGATAGGAGGTGACTTTGTTCTCATATAGCCCTCCCAAGGGGCAGCTACTCCCTTGCTGCCAGATGACCTTACTGTCCCAGCCATGGTGTAGGGAACCCCCAATGCAGGCACATACGAGCCCCACTGCATGCACCTGGAGTCCAGGTGGGATCCCTTTCCCAGCTACCCAAGCTCTGAAGCAGCTCTGAGGAACTGTGCTGCAGGTCAGCCTATAAAAGGTTTGGCTTGTGAGGCTGGCTAAAGGAAGGCTGGCCCCAGGCCCTGAGTGTGAGGACGTGTTGCCAGCTGTCAGAGTGAATGAGTCTGTATACTGTGTTTGTAATCTGGTCCATCATTAGATGACACACGCGAGACACACGACTTAAAGGTTTAGCTTGGCTCCTGGCTTCAGGGATTTGGTCCGTGGTCAGCTGGCTCCACCACAGGAGCCTCGTGGCGTAATGAAGGGCACAGTGAGGCAGAGCTGCTCGGCTCCGGGTGGCCAGCAAGCAGAGTGGAGGGCCGGGGCCAGAGAAGAAGGGGCCCAGGCCCAAGGAGAGTTTGCAGGCCCTACCTCCATGGCCCAGCCAGACACACTCGGAAGCAAACTTTCCTAATCTCTGGGCAGCTCTGGAGTCAGCATGTGGACACTGGGGTCCGGCCTCCCGATGAGCAACCCACATGCACCCAGCGCACAAGGCTCCCTCGCTGCTTAGTGGCTCCAGGACAGAAGCCTCGTCTCTGTCTTATAGAAGAGTCTGGCTCAGGGAAGTTGAGTGATACGCCCAGGGTGAACAGGAATGGCTGCTGTGACATTGCCACACGTGCCGCACGCCCAGCACCAGCAAAGGTCTTTGACTGCTCTGCCCTTTGCAGGCCCCATAACGCTCCCTGCCCCTCTTGCTCCCTGTCACCTGCCTATACCCCTTCCCCACTGCCTTAAGCCCTAAGGAATAAGCACCGCCAGCATCTGTCCCTGTGGCGTGGGAAAGCCCTTAGATGACTACGTAAGGCCAGGTCTGAAAAGTTGACCCTCCCAACTCCTTATAGGAAGTTCTCTATACCTCCTAGTAGTGATGGGGAGACTGAAGCCTGAGAACTGTGTGTTCTTATCCAGGGCCTCTCAGAGGGGAATGTGGGCAGAGCCCTCAGTTCATTGAAACTTTTTTGTGCCCCACGGGGAGCTGGGTGGTCAGTGTGAGGTGGTCCCACAAACACCTCTGAGGTTCTTCACCACCAGCACTGGGGCCCTTCTGGGCCAGGCAGTTCTGACTTGGGGGGTTGTCCTGGGCACTTAGGGTTAGCGTGACTTGGTAAGGAGTCTGAGGGCCTCTCCCACTCTGTCAGTGAAGTAGGCTCTTGACTTGCTAGAGAAGGACAGTTCAGGACTGTAAGAGGGAGGCAGAGAAAGATTTGTTAAGGACACACGTGCTCAGAGCAGAGCGTGGGCCCTCAAGCAAGAGGGCACCCTGCAGACTGCATCCAGGAGCACCTGTGTTCCTGGTATCCCCATGACATCTAGGAGTTGTGTCCCAGATGTCACCAGGTTACCCATTTGTGGGTGAGGCTAGAAAGCAGGCGGTTTGCACGTGTGAGAAGTTCAGGAAGCTGCTCGCTTGAGGGCGGAGTTGTAGGGTTTGAGAATCTATAGTTAGGGAATGAAAATCAAAAAAATTCAATTGTTGGAAAGTGCAAGGGCATAGCGAAGGCTTAATGCATCTTTGGGACGTATTCATTTGGCAGTGAGATATCTGGAAGGAGAAAAGCGGTGTAGCCTTGGGTAGCGTTCTGTCCTGAAGCGGTAATTTTTGTGAAAGAGCAATGTTACCATTGTGACTTTCTCGGCCTCCCTTCTGCGAATCTGTCTCCTCAGTCCCACGTAGGCAGAGTGCTGGGACTCATCTTTGGTCTCTCCCTGAGAGATGTGTGCCAGTTATGACAGTCGAAAGCCAGCTCCAGATGCCTGCCAGGTGTGACAGTCAAAGCCCATCTCTAAATATCGCCACATGGTCCCAGGGGGGCCGTGCTTTTGGCTGAGAACCAGGGGGCCCAAGGCCTTGTGGAATCCCAAGCATTGATGACAGGAGAGGGAGGCCAGGAGGCTGGAGCGCTTCCTGGAGATGCCCCCAGGGGGTTTGTGACAGTCGTCTAGTGGAACCCAGGTGATACCAGGGGGTGTGAATGCAGTTGTTCTGTGAGTGGCCCTGGTACTTCAGCTCCCTAGCCTCAGGCTCCTTATTTGCAAAACAGGGCATCTCTAGACTGGCTTTATATACATGTGACAGGTTTATGAAAGGCTCAGTTTTCACAGAAAGTGGTGGCCTCTGCGGTGGCCCCTTTCAGCTCTCGTTGATGAGGCCAGAAGCAGCCCTTGTCCCTCAGCCAGCACTGCAGTGCATACCTAAGGCTGTCTTGGTGCTGGGATCTGAGAACGGCCCCTGGGGCCTACACCAGCCCAGCCTGACTCCTCACCCTCTAAGCTGAGTCCTGCATTCTCATGGGGAACCAGAAATGTGGGTCACACCCCCTTGTCTCCCTCTTCCCTCCGGCCCAACAGGTCTCTGAGGCTGCTATCCAGTGCCCCCCCCCCCCAGTGGGCAGGTCCACACAAGGCCTCCAAGGCCCAAACATCAGAAAAATCAGATCCCTCAGCCCAGGACTTGGTGACCAAAGGCACTCTGCAAGGTAGCCATCATCAGGAAGGGCCCATGGACAAAGGATAGGAAACCCCTAGACCTTCCCCATCAATGTCATTGACTAAACCTGAGAAACTTTTCCCGTTTTATGGTCCACAGGGGCGCCAGGTCTGGCTCCAAAGGACACCTAGACATTAAGCTAATTTTTTTGTCCTGCTGTCACCAAGTCCTCAGCGCCAACATCAACTGCCACACCGCGTAAACACAGCTCACAGGCCCCTGTCTCAGAGGGTTTGAGTCTTCAGATCTTGTGGAGCCCGGGAATCCAGGAAGCTCTTGATGTGGGCTGCACATTGGAGACTGAGTCAGTCCTGATTACACTGAAATTCGTGTGTGAAAACCTGTAGGCGTCAGGTGTGCACATGTGCACTACACGTACGTTTTCTCTGGGCATGATGAAATTGCAAAAGACTGTTGTTTCCTCTGCGCTTTCCTGGATTGTTATAATGTATTATGATGTGTATGTCTTCTCTAATAAGCAAGTAAAACTACCAGGGCTTTGGTCTAGGCAGAGAAGAACAGAAGTGTAACAGAAGAAACACAGGACAGGAAGTAGTTTTGAGGCAGTGTAGACCTAGGGACTCAAAGCCACAAATGAGCCTGAGTCCACTCCACCCCCCAAGAGCCATGGCCCTCTCCCCCTGGCATCCAAGCTTGACCCTTGGTGGCCTGCAGAAGGGCGGATGTCTCACCTCCCTTTTCATATGGTCTCTTCTTGGCAAAGCCAGAGCTGAAGTGGCACCTGGGAGTCTGGCCTGGTGGCATGGAGCCAGGAAGCCGGGCCTCCCTCCTTTCAGCCCGTCCCTGGGCCTGGTGTACTCCCCCACCAGCTGGCTGCCACCCTGGCCAGCCAGGCAGAGCTGGGATGGCGATTTTACAACATGGTTATTACTCTATTGCTGCCTAGTAAAGCCACCCCGGCCCCACAAACACTCCCCAAGAAGGCCAGACCCATCCAGAAAAATGGTTTCCTACACCTTTACAACGTGATGGGAAAAAAGGGGCCGTTGAATTTATGGAAACTATATAAAGTTTATGGAGTCTTGGCAGGCCAGAGGAGGACTGTCGGTAGCCTGGGGCCGGGTGTTTTGAAACAGAGAAGGCTGGGCCAGAGCGGCGGCCCCTGTCCAGACACCAGACGTTGCCCCAAGATCCAGGCATGCGGGGTGACCCGAGGGACTAGGAAACTGGCTGGGGGAGCAGCTGCTGGGGCTGCTTTTTGGGGCGACCTCCACTTTGCTATGGGGCTGCCCTCATTCTGTAGGGTGACTGCAGGCATGGAACTGGTCCGCGGTCGCAGTGTGACCCTGACGCACGGGCACCGGGGCGGCCTGGGACTCTCACAGCCAGGCGCTCTGCAGCATATTGACCTTTTCTAGGTCTTAAAAATTGGATCTTTGTACTGTTTCAGTCTGAGACATGTCTGCTCCATGTGACTGGGACTCATCGCCCCCAGAGGTCCTCCCGTCATGGCGGGTTTGCCCAGAGGTTGGTGCCGAGTCAGGACACAGCTTGAGCGCAGTCTTTGGCTTCAGGACCACGGCGTCTCCATCTCCCGTGGCCCCTCTGAGGGCCCTGGAGGAGCCACTGGAACTGGAGGCTCCTCCTCCTCCCCGCGGGGCCCTGGCCGTCACCATGTGCTTCTCCTGGCATGAGGGCCCTGCGGCATCCTTGTCTTCGCTCTCCTGCCTGGCCGTGAATTCTTGGAGTGCAGATTCCATGAATGCTTAACTCTCCATCGCTGATTTTGCCTACAGAGCCTGGCACCATTCCCAGCATATAATAACCACTGCATAAATACTAGCAGGTTTGGGGGGGGTGGATAGATGGGTGGATGGGCAGGTGCACAGACGAGGAATGGGGGGCGGGTGAGGCTTGGATGGAGACGGTCCGTGTACAACAGCAGTGCCCCATCTCCAAATTTACGCCCTCAAGTGAAGTTAAAGCAGCAGTCTGACCAGGTTCTCTAAATGCACTTCTGTATATACTCTGCCGTCTCCGAGGCCAGGTGGGGAAACCAGCCTGCATGTTTGAGTGTGTGTGTGTGTAAATGCTTTACAGTCCCCATAAAGCTGCTTCAGGGCAGGTGGGGGTGCAAATATAAATGCAGGCAGCCTTTGGGGAGGGCAATTTGGAAGTAGCTATTAAAATTTTAAATGTGCCTACCACTGAGCTGCAGCAGTTCTATTTGGGTTGTGAGAGAGGAGAAATTCATTCACGTGTTTGTGCACAGAGACCCATGGGCCGGGAGCGCACAAGGGGATGCTTGCCGCTGTGTCACTCGCAACAGTGGCAGGTCCTTTGCCCCAGAGGCAGGCAGATCTCAGGTGGGGACTGACAGGCTAATTCCCAGGCTTCCGGAAGTCTGAGGCCCTGAATCCTCCTGCAGCCTCCCACCGCTGCCACCTTCTCGTCCTTGCTTTCTCCTCTTCCCCCCCACAAAGCAGTTTGCTGAAATCAGATCTTTAGTTTTTAGATCCACTTGCCAGTGAGGGACCTTCCTTTTCAGAAAAGGAGAGAAATGAGAGGAAAGCAGTTAACGCGGATAATTACTGTCTGCCGACTTTTCAATTAAAAAGATTGAAAGGCGTAATATTAAAATGTGATTTACGGAGGCCAAGAAGAGAAAGCACTGTCATCGTTCTAGGAAGCCCATAGCCTTTTTCCTCCTGCAGGAGATGAGCTGCTCTCCTTTTCTATGAGGCGTGAAAGGGCATCTGTGGTGTGCTCTTCAGGTGTGCAGAAATCCAGACCTGATGGCTACCCCTAAATCATCCCCTTTTGGGGAATCATGCTGAGAGGCGTGGCAGCTGGAAACCCGGGAACTGTGACCTCTGTGGGGATGAAGTGCCGGTCCCCCAGGGGCTCCAGACAGTGCAGCACAGAGCTCAGGGGAGGGGCAGAAGCGAAGGAGCCCGCATCCCCGCTGGGCTCTGTATCAGCTCTTCTCTGCTTAGTGTCTTCATCTGAAAAATAAGGATGATAACCCTGCAGACTGCACAGCCTCTGGCGAGCATGACACAACCCTGGCCCCACGTGTCACATCTGGAGCTTGTCACAGTGTCTATCAGGGGTTGTAGCATAAGTCAGATTCAGTGATGCACCAGCATGGCCTGGCTCGACCGGGCTGCGTGCAGATGCCCCTGCCTTGCTGAAGGCATGCCTATTCTTGCGGGCGCCTTGCACAACAGCCAGGAGAGCTGCGACTACGGCCCTGGCCTTGCACTGCCAGGGTGCTGGCCAGCTGTGGGGCCCAGCTCTGTCTCCTGCCAGCCGTGGCCCTGGGCAGCCACTGTGCTCTCTCTTAGCCCACTTTGCCCACCTGTGGAATAAGTTTCCACTTGGCAGCGCTGCTATAAAGCTTTCGGATTCATAGAGACGAACAGTTTTTTGTAGACGAGAATAGGGTCTTAGGATGGAGTGGAGGGAAAGAACGGAAAAAAGGTCAGGATGCACTATTTGAATATCCTCAAAATGAATGTATTGGGTATGTATCATGCACATGTGCTGTTAAAAAAAATTAGAAAAGAAATGGCCTCAGATGGTGGTGGTGGATGGTGGGCCTTCGTAGCGAAGGCTGTTGGCTGAGGAGCCCTTGTGGGTGACGCTATCCCCTGGACAAAGGAATCCATTCCCAGCATGCATCCCTCCCCTCACGGTGGCTCTACAGCAGGTGCGTGCAGAGCTTTCCCTTCCAGGAAGGTGGGGAGACTTTCCTGGCTCTAAAGAATTAGATACCAAGGAGGAACAATAGCCGTTGTGCCAGGGACTGTGCCGTGAACCCCAGCTGTCCTTACAATGGGGTCCCCATATCCGAGGTGAGGGAGACTGGCCCAAGGTGTCACACATTCTTTCTACCACTGTCGGGTTCATCCAAAAGTCCCCAGCCTAATTCCTATTCCTTGGCCTTGTCCCAGCCTGCCTGTCTGCCCTCTACCCAGCACTTGAGACCTGTCTAGGCCACTAGGAGGGTACCCAGCCCTATTGCCTGAGGGTTTTGCACGTGTGTGGGGGTGTGCGTGTTCCACCGCATCTCCTGTGCTTCTTATCCTGCATATTTCAGGTGCCTGAAGCTCATTGCAGCTGCAGAGAATGTTCGTGTCTGTCCGTGTGTCTGAACTCTTGGGTTACGCTGCGCTCCAGGGCTGGGGCCGCTGAAGCCTCGCCTGCCCCTCCAGGAAGGGCGCTCTCTGTTCTTACCCAGGACTCTCTAAGATTCTGTCTGCATGGCATCTCCCAGGGGAAGTGAGGGCAGGATTTTACATCTGCAGTGCCCCCAGCTAGCACCTAATGGTATTTCTTTGTTTTCAGTTGAAAGGGAAAATGTGCAGAAGAGGACTTTTACTCGATGGATAAATCTACACCTTGAAAAGGTGAGTGCCGGAGGTGCGCGGATAGACGCATGTGTCCCTGAGTCTGGTTCTCGGTATGGTGTGAGCAGGAGGGGCCTCTGTGTGGTTTGTTTGTGAATTTCCGTTTTTGTTTCTAGAGAAAGCTCTCACTGTGGCTCAGGCTGCCTTTGAACTCAGCGTGGCTCAGGCTGGTTCAAACTCCCAGGGCTCCTCCTGACTTAGCTCCTGAGTGGTGGGATTACAGGAGGGCGCTGCCATGCCTGGTGGCTCTGTGGCTTTTGTTGGCGTCATCGTTTGTGTGCTCTGCTTGCTGCTGCACTCCATCCTGAGAGTGCCAGCGCAGGCGAGGAAGGGGAGTCTTTGTCTTTACCCAGAGACCCATGAGCAGAGAGCGGAAGACACTGATATCAAACAGCCCCATACTTCCAGAGGCCCTCGGTTGTCGTGTACTGCCTCAGACCCTCACAGCACATGCTGGGGTCCCAGCAGGCTCTGGGAAGAGGCCCCTCTAGGCCCTGGGCTGCTCTGTACAAGGACTGTGGACATCTCTTAGCAAAACTAGGTTCCCATTCGTTGCCTTGATGGTTAGTAGTGCCTGCAGGCATCGCACACACAGTGCACCCCACCTGCCAGGGCTCCTCCCACCCCCAGGACACCCCAGGTTGCTCCCCATTGCCAGGAGGAAGAAGCAGAGGCTCCTGTCCAGAGCACAGCTCTCCTGAACTCTTCTGGGCTGTGGTATGCTTAAGCCCACTGGCTCTTCTCCTCTAGTTTCTTTCCTTTCTGTGTTTGCTGGCTGTGCCACTTGCGCTGCCTTTTGTCTACAGGCTGCCTCTGCTCCCACCACCCCCTGCAGCTGAGCCACCTCCCAACAGGCAGGGTGGCTGAGGGGCAGAGCAGAGCAAGGCCACACAGGAGGGGCGCAGTCAGCAGAAACCCAGAGAGCCTCCTTCCTGGGAGGGCCGGGTCGGGTCGCACTGGATGTCCTTTGACATCCAGCACACAGCTGGGGGGCTCAGGCGCCTCTCACGTTAGGGGTCTCCCTCATGTCCCTGTTCTTTTAAAAGCTGTAAGAGTCACTTTATACCAGCTCTTGGAGGAAATCATTGCAGTGATTAAAAGCTGAGAAAATAAATGGTATTTTAGGAGGAGGAGCTCTTGACCAAAATTTTGATTCACAGGATCAATCCACCTCCAGGTGGTACTAGTTCCTGAGCAGGCACCAACGCTCCACCCTCTGTCCCTGGTGCAGAATGGGTTAGCACAGTGCTCTGTCCTAGGCCACCGAAGTCTTGACCCCTGCAAGTGAACAAATCCGCATAGTACATGAAGCGTTAGCAATCATTTACCAGCTGGCTTGACTCTTGGTGCACTTTTGGCATTGCTTGTAAAGTGAAGTGTTATTTAAAAAAAAATGGGAGAGACCAGTCTCTAAATTTGAGTTCACTGAAGTCCTAAATTAATGCCTGATGTGTGTCAGCATGGCTGGAAATTCCTACTGGGAGAGTTTTCTCTTTCTTTCTTAATTTAATTAAAAAAATAAGTACAGAAAAGAACAGAGGGTCAATAGCAAATCCCCCCCACTCACTCACAAACCTCTCTTAGCATTTATCATTTCAGGGGTTTTTCCTCCTCCGCCAAACTGCTGCCCCTTTTGTAGGGCAGGTGGGCAGCACCGGCTCTGAAAATAAATCAGATAACACCTGAAGCTGATGCGTAATAAACAGGCCCAAATTAACAGCCACGTTTCCAACCCTGAGGCTTTCAAGAACAGCCTTTCATGGGAAGGAAACCCAGGAACTCCTTGGTGAATTGGGCTTAACTGCAATTTGAAGGCTGTCAGGAATATTTACTGAGTCTCTGGGCTTCTGGAAAAATTCCCTCATTTACCGAAGGAGTTCGATCATGCAGAAAGCCCTGGGGGAGCCGTTGATTCGGCCCTACCGTCCCCTGAACGCTGGGCCAGGGTGTTTGGGCTGGAACGCTTTCCAGCCCTCCCCTGTGTCCAGCGCGGTGGCACTGGGCCAGGCCCTGTGTGATGCCGCCCCGGGAACAGCCAATGGAAACTATTCTTCAGGTCTGAGTCCAGAGTTGGGCCAGCCACAGCCGGGCTGCTAACTGGAAATTTTGTTAGTCCATTTATCAGCGGCCTCTCATTTTCTGCCGCATTAATGGGAATGAGGTTTGTAAGAGCCTGGTAACCCGATGCCACAGTGCTTGCTGTGCTCTGGCCGGAGTGGAATGTGGAATGTGCCCGAGGAGCTGCGGGAGTTTGCAAAGAAAATACTTTGCCTTTTGGTTCAAAGTGGCTGCTGCCCTTGAAGCAAAGCCCTTTTCTGTGCACCTGTGGGTGGAATCACCCTGTATTTTGACTAACTGGAGGCCCAGGGACTCATATAAAGTGTAAGGAAATGCCACCTTCCTTAATAAAAATAAAACATGGGCCCTCAGAGGCTTTCGGGGACGGAAGGAGGCTTCCCGGAGGAAAAGGCGGCTGGAGGCCAGGCCACTGTGTTTCCAAGATTTTCCTCCTCGGTGGGTCGCTGGCTGGTTAGGGCTGCCCCTGCCCCAGGGACCCCACACCCCCCAGTTGTGTCTTCTCTGTGAACACCCAGCCTTCCATTGCCCTAGGAGCAGACAGAGCATGCACACCAGCTGCTCTAGCCCAGCCAGGCCCCCAGCGCTGCGTGGTAAAGGAGGCTGGGCGTGCATGAAGGCTGCGGCATCTGCTCCTCCGCCCTCCGTGGAGCAGCCCCAGCCATGCTGCCCGAGGGCAGTGGCAGTCAAGCTGGCGTGGTCTGCAGAGCTGGCGGAGAGGGGACCCTGCCAGAGCCCAGGGCCCTCTGGGTACACTTGTGTTCAGCCAGGGTGGCCACCACAGGAGGTGGCACTGTATCCGAAAGCTGCTGACCAAATGCTGGAACCATCTCCCAGCTTCTTCGAGACTCAGTTTCCCAAAATCTGAAGTGAAGACCTTTACAGTAGATGATTTCCTGAGAGTCCTAGTAGGATTATTTTACCCTCTGGAAGGCTGTCAGGATGTCACATTTCTTTCTTCCCTGTAGCAGGAACAGGGCTGTGGTTTAATCTCAGCATCTGAGCGCTCAGGCCACTTACTCAGTTGACTTCCTGTGGCTGAAGCTTTTGCACAGTTCTCCTGCCAAGCAGCCAAGTGTGGATGTTGTGTCTGGAAGACAGACTCCCTGGCTCCCTGAAGGGCTTTCTTCCTACAGACAGAAGGGGATGCCTGAAGCTTCCTCTTGCGTTGAAAGCACATCTCTGACATAGTTTTGTAGATGATACAGATCACAGCTTAACTCCTTTCTTTCCTCCCTTTCCACAGTGTGACCCACCACTAGAAGTGACGGACCTGTTTGTTGACATACAAGATGGCAAAATCCTAATGGCTTTGTTAGAAGTCCTGTCCGGGCGAAATCTGGTGCGTACCTCACAGGAGGATTGGGAAGAAACCAAATGCAAAGGACATCGCTGCTAAAGGTGTCTTAGCTGTCGCGAAATACCCAAGATAAACACCTCGAAGGAGGAAAGGTTTATATCGACTCCTAGTTGTAGAGGTTGCCTCCCGTGGCTGCTGGGCTCCGTGGCTGTGGGCTGTAAGAGCCTGATCATCATGAAGGTAGCATGTGGCAGTGCCACTGCTCCTCTCAAGGGCCCAGAAAGCAAGCTGAGAGAGAGGGGAGGGTTCAGGTCCCAGCATTCCCTTCAAGGACATCACTTCCTTCTACTAAGCTCCGCCTCCCGAGGGCTCTGCTACCTCGTAATCCCTGCATAGGCTAGTGACCAAGCCTGTGGCTTATGGGCTTCAGGGACCATCTGAGAACTGTGCCATGAGAGTAGGCCTCACACAGACATGGTGTTGGACAGGAACCACTGAAGGCGGGCATCCCTTTGTCCACAGCATCTTTTTAGAAAAGCAAATATATTTTGGTGAGTGTGAGAAAAATGCCCAGTGTTTTCAACATGCCTGTGACAGATAAAAATAGAAACCAGAAAATTAAAGTTTAGCCTGTCGTTATGTTAACTGAGAATCAGAAAGACTGAAGACAAAGGACTAGGACCCACCGCATCTTGCTGTCCAGCTACCTCAACAGTGGTTGGCTTCTAGAACCACTGTTTTTTCGGGAATCCGTGAAGTTGAATTGCGCAAGCTGGTGTTGAGGTTTGCTCCACTTTGGACACGAGCCAGATCTTGCTGTGATGCCGATGTGTGCCACGTGCAGATTGGTCCTTTTCTCGTGTGGGTCTGTTTTGGCATCGTGGACATCTGGGGTCAGACAGTTCGTGGCTGTGGGGAGCTGTCCTGTGTGTTGGAGAGTGCAGCTTCTAACCACTAACTGCCATCAGCACCCGTGGACACAGCAACCAGAAATGTCCCTCATCGCCATACATTCTCCGAGGGGGTAACGTCCTGTCCCAAATGCCAGCAGTGTCCAGGTTGTGAACACTCTAGACTCCACGGTGTGGTGTGGGCTTAGGGACCCACTGTGCCTGCACAAGTGCAGTGAGGCATCTGTTTGCAGCTGATGAACTCGAGAGTCCCACTTAGGTTCTCAGATCTGGTATGGCCAGATCTGAGCTCATCACCCCCTCTCATCCTACCCGCTGTTAGCCACCCTGGGAAGAGGCTGTACAGACTGGGAGCAGAATTCTAGCAAAGGTCAGGGCCATTGCCTCAGGGCATTCACATGAAGGTTACTAGCAGGTCTGGAGGTACCAGCAGTGTGGTCCCCAACCTTCCTGAAAGAGTGTGCCCTGGTGTCTTGCTTGTTGCCCAGCAACTCAGGGTCCCTGCTCTGTTGCCAGAGCCTGGGGCAGCAGCCTCCCTGACCTTGGATTCTGCAGCCCAGTCAAGAGCAGGCCTGCCCTTCCCCGCCAGCTTCACCCTTCCCAGAGGCTGGTGGACTTGCCTGCAGGGGGCGCTCACTCAGGCACTAGAGAGCAAACATTGTCATAAGTTTTACGTCCTCAGCCCCCACTCCCCTCAATCTGAGGTAACTGCACTAAGCCCTGGCCCAGACCCAGAAACATCTGCTGCCCCTGGAGAGGCCTAGGATGATTTAGCAGCTGAGCAGTGATGTGAACGGCTTATGCTGTGGCCCTCACAAAAGCAGCCGGCCAGCGGGGAAGACTGTGTTCCACGGGGCTCTGGAGAAATGCGCATCTAACAAGCCAGGAGCAGGCCGGAGCAAAAAATTGGACAAATTTGTCCCTTGGTAGCCCACTTTAGTCCCCCATTCACCAGTGCCCTGAGCTAAGTCCCGGGCACTTCGGGAGCCCCTGGTGTCATGGTTGCTCAGCCTGAGATGCACGTGTATGGGATTGGTCGCAGGCCAAGTGGGTTTTAGCCATGAGCCCCTAACTTAGTCCAGAAATTCATGTGGAAAAGGTGAACCAGAGGGAAAGCACAGCCCGCCTTGCCCTTGGGAGTTCCAGAGTGCCTCCGTGGGCTTAGCTGGCTTGTCTTGTTTTGTTTTTTTTTTACAGCTGCATGAGTACAAGTCCTCCTCACATCGGATTTTTCGCTTGAACAACATAGCGAAAGCACTTACCTTTCTGGAGGAAAGCAATGTGAGTGTTTGAGGCACATCTTATTGACGCACTTATCTGGGAGGAGGAGGAAGAGGACTAACTTAGAATTTAGCGCTGGTTCTGGGAGAAACATGGAAAGGGCAGCTGGCTAATTGGTCAAACCACCCTGAGCTCTGAAGGACTGGAAGTGACTCAGAGAATCTGCCCATTAGGAAGACAGCCCACCCCGTTATCCATCAGGATTAGGGCTCCAGGCACGGTCAGCCAGGCGGGCCAGAGCTGCTGACTGCTCTCCCCAGGTCTTTGGGATTACTTGACCTCTTTTCAGGTCTTGGAGTTAGGGTGAGGAGATATGGGGGCAACAAACTTTCTTTTGAGATTTAGGGAGGAAGTGGGCTTCCATTGCCCACAAAGCATTCTTGCGCCCTCCCCTTGCTTTGGCTGTCTTCGGGCCATTGCTTACTCTTCTGTTTGGCAGTCTGGTTTGTGTCTTTCTCAGATGGGAGGGCGTGGCCTGGGGTGAAATTCCCAGTCTCCTGTTTCATTAGACTCAGCCATGAATCTGGGTTAGAAGTCTTGGGCTCGCCTGGTGCCTCTGCACTCGGTAAAACTTTCTCCCAAGCGTGAATCACTCAGGCTTCTTCATGGTGACAGAAGCCGATGCCTGCTGGTTTCAGCAGAAGAACAGCTTGTTGAAAGGATGCCAAGTACTTCCTGGATGACCTCAAAGACAAGAGAACCCCAGCTGGAGCCTGGGAGTGCAACCCAGGGGTGCACTGTGCTTTGTGGCCAAAATGTTGACACAGTGCAGAAGCCTGACAGCCAACAAATGGGTCAACAAAAGGTGGTCTTGTGGTACTGCAGAGTGTTACTGGGCCTGGAAAAGAGGGGGGCCCCCATAGGGGGGCCCTGACACATGCTGCTGCATCACGGATGAGCTGTGAACATACTCTGCTATGTGAGGAAGGGCTGGGGCAAAGCAGGGTGGGGTGGCGCATGCCTAGAATCCCATCACTTGGGAGGCTGAGGCAGGGGAGTCACTGGGAGTTCAAGGCCACCTTCCGCTACTTAGTTCAAGTTGAGCCCAGACTATGTAGCAAAACAAACAAGCACAGCAACCCACAAAACCACATACTGTATGCTTTCACTCAAGTGAGCTGCCTAGGACAGGGAAATTTCTAGAGACAGGAAGTATGTAAGTGGTAGCTCAGTGCTGAGGAAGGCGGCTAAGTATGCGAGCCAGAGGGTACAGGGCTTCTTTCAGAGGTGACGAACATGTGCTAGCGTTGACTGTGGGGAGCTTGCCCATGTCTGTGTATGCACTAGATACCACTGAATGGGCAAGTTGAACGGAGCATCACTTATTTCTCAATGAAACTTTTGAACAAGACAGCATCCCTGGATTGGTTGAGAAGCCTTTCTGGAGCATCAGTTCCACCGGCAGCCTCTGCTGGAGTTCAGATCAGCCCAAAGCTGAGAGAGTGGCTGTTCCAGCTTCCCGTCCTGGCTTCTGCACTCATGTCCCAACCACGGAGCTCTCTAAATAGAGGTGATGGAAGCCGAGGCTGCCTGGGAGCGCTGGTGCAGAAGCCGGGTGCTGCCCAAGCCAGTGCTGCCAGGTGAGGCCTTCTCAGCACAGCCCTTACCACCTGTCCTGCTTACGGACATGCTCAGGTGTGATGCCCCTCTGTGTCCTGAGTAACGTGGCCCTCGTGGCGGCATCTACGCTGAGGCCAGGGACGGCTCCCTTGAGGACAGCGTTGGGTCTCCATGCAAGTACACAGGGGACTCCTTACTCATCCTTCCTCCTCAGCTGGCTCGTCAGCCTTTGCAGCTTCGGGTTGGGTCTCCTCAGGCAGACCGTCTCCTGCACTGGTCACAGGTGCCCAGGTCAGTTGGGGTTTGTAGTCGGCAGCCATCAGTTCACCTGCTGAGTGTCCTCTGTGGGCCTGGAGCCGTGCCATGTCAGGGACAAGCAGCTGCCTTAGAAACGCATCTGAGCCTTCGAGATGCTTAGGCAGGACCTTGTGTGGACAGTGCGCCACACCTCCTCTGGGCCAGGAAGGTGAGCAGTGATCCTGCAGGCCCAGCAGGCAGGGATAAGGGGGTGCTGTGGCAGGGGGAGGCTCTGCACCCAGGCGTGTGAGCAAGGACAAGCAGAGCCATGATTTGGGAAGGCCTGGCTATAATCCGGGAGTCAAACTTTCTCAAACTACTGTGGACTGTCAAAATTACTTCTCCTCTCCCTTTGCTCAGCATTTAAAAATCTAGAAATAATACCCCAGGTGTGGGTACATGTCAGCCTCGGGCCTCAGCTTGACAGGAAAGGAGGCACAGTTCCACAGCAGGACAGTGAGCCATCAGGAGTGAGACGGAAACGGGCCTTCGGGTACCATCTTCTCTGTCCCAGCCCTCCTGGTGTCTTCCTATCTGGCTGTCCCAGTCCAGGAAAGACAGGGCTCAGGGCTCCACAGGGGAAGAGCAATAGCCGGATTACCAGCATCTGGTAATCCAGATGCTGCAGATTCTGGGGCTGCCGGTGAGCTCCCTGCTTTCCCAACAAAGCACCTCACAGAGCAAGATGGGTTGGCCCACAGACCAGCAAATCATTCAGCTTGAGCCTTGGCTTTTTTGTCCACAAAATGGGCACAGTATGAACATTAAAAGAATGAATGGCAGGTGGCCAGTGCTTCACCGGAGACCGTTTAGCCTAAGGCCCCTCAGTTACCACTCACCAGGGAGAAAGAATCATCTCATAATTGACCTGTGAACTGCCAGTTGCAAAACCAGCTGAGTTTGAAGGAAGAGGTCAAGGATGTTGGCCATGAAGCTCTTAACAGCTCTGGCTGTGAAAGTGCCAGCTCACCACCGAAAAGCAAGAGTGATCAGATCCCAGGAGAAGATCTCTGGGACGCCTGCTCCCAGGGCGAGGATCTCCTACAGTCGCGCCTTCCCTCAGCCCAGCAAAGTGCTTTCTGCTCTGAAGGGGATTTCTCCAGAGCCAGCTGCTGCCCACTTGGCCCTCACCTTCCCTCTTGAGATGGGAACTGTCATGTCCAAGGATCCCCACCCGGCAGCGCTGGAACCTCAGCTTGGGGCCACGGCTGTCCCTTGTCATTTAGGCTTCCTCCACGTAGAGTGACCACAAGGATGGTGGAGGTGGCTACCTGCTTTGATCCCTGTGTTGCACTGTGTACCCTAAGCCACAGGAATGGGGAGCTGTCAAAGGAAGGGTTTTGCAAGTGATTCGTCATGTGGGATGTGTGCTGGTGACACATGTGGACAGAGACTGCACCTGAATTTGATCGGCTGTGTTATTCCCAGTATTGACAGCTTCCTTTCTGGCCTCCCATCTGCCAGTGATGAGCCTATGTTGTCTGAATTATATTTTTGGCATCAGCCCCCAAAACAGACTTCATCCAGGGAGTTGGATGTCTCTGTCTCCTTTGATTAGGAAAGCCCAGTCTCATGATCGCTGTTGTCAGACACCCGGGACAAGCTGATAGGATCAGAGACTGGAGTCTGCCAGTTTAGCAAGCCAGGGTGGGAAAGGAAGGGAAGGGGTGATGAGGGGTGAAAGGCTTTTTGATGAAACCTTCTCTTCCCTTTTTGATCTCCCCCTCATGTCCCAGGCGGAATTTTGTGGTGTGGGTTTCAGAGTCTTTTGGGTGGGGCTTCCCTGGCTTCTCTTTCTCCTGGTCTGTTCAGCTGCAAGAAGTTCCTGAGACCCAGGAGGCCTGCACAGCCTTTTTTGCACTCTGGCCTTGCCCTCCTTTTCAGGAAGGTTTGCAGCGGCAAAGTTTTGCAGCGGCCCCAAGCTGAGGTTCCAGTGGCCTGAGCTGCCACTGAGATGCTGTTTTCCAGTGAAATGATGGCTTGTGACCGTCATCCTCCAATTCCAGCAGACCTGGGAGCCACGTGGCTGTTCAAGTGCCATTGGTGTGGGAGGGAATTTGCATTTTGGGCTCGCTCCCAGGGGACGGTGCAGCTGGGCCCGGGCTACACTTGGCTTTAGGGATTTACTAAGAACAATACCCTATGATCAGAACTTCTTAAAAATATATTTGGTACAGGGTCTCACTATGCAACTCAGACTCATTGTGATCCTCCTGTTTTCAGCCTCCCTAGTGCTAGGATTACAGGTATGCACCACTATACCGAGTCTCAGTGGCCAGCTATAGCATGCCCCAGGCTGGGGCCTGTGTGGCATGTGGTGCTGGGGATTGAACCCTGGTCCCTGCTCTTGTCTAAGCAGGTTCATAGTCCACTGAGCTGTCTTGCCAGCCTGAACTTTAAAAGTAAATAAAGAGGTAACTCCACAAGGTGCTGAGAGCATGTACAGTGGAGCTGTGCAGGAGGGTGCTTGGAATGCTGGGTATAAACTTTATCCCAGCTCGCTCTTGCCCATCGACCTGGGATGGTAGGTGCCAGCCCGTGTTTGTGCCAGGCTGTGGAAATCTGGAGGTCTGTTGGCCCCGGTTCAGCATGCAGACAGACTCTGAGCACAGCTGTCTCTCAAAAGAGCCCAACAGGAACCTTAGGAACTGCGTGGGCGAGGGGTATTATACTTAATCTCTCTGAAATGTCCTCGTGGGCTAGAGGGCGAGTGGAAACACCCATGCTGTGGGGTCGTTGGGAGGATAAACTGAGGCAGCTCTTGCAAGGGGCTTAGGATAGTGTGTGCTCATGATCAGCACAAAGTACCTGTTCATTAAACACACACTAGCACGCCGAGTGTCCCTGAAAGGTGGCCTTGGGCAGTGTTAGGTTGCACAGGCCGGGCAGGGAGACAGGCTTACAAAGCCAGCAGCAATAGCCCAGGCCCGCAAGTGTATCCTCTTAAGTATATAAAGTGCTTCTCTCCAGGTCAAACTGGTCAGCATTGACGCAGCAGAAATAGCGGATGGCAATCCCTCCCTGGTTCTCGGGCTGATATGGAACATCATCCTGTTCTTCCAGGTAAAATCGCTTCCCCTCCGTCCTGCATAGTAACTGCCTCGGTCTGCTGAGCTCTAACAGAACAGCCTGAGTCCAGATCAAGGGACACAGGAGACCTAGTTCCTACCGCTTCACTTTTTGCTGAAAAAAAACTGAGATGTAGAAAGAGTATGGGTCGTTATTTAGTGATTGCCCCCAGAGGAGAAATGATCCATTCCAGGAAGATTTGACCCACTCTGTGTCACCACTGAGCTTAAGAAGAAGCTCCCTTTCAAGTCACAGTTTCCATATCCGTGAAGTAGGAAGCATGGCTCTCAGGCATCATTGTCAAGAAAAGCTAGGTGTAAGAGCTCCTGGTTTATGTAGGATTCAGGGATATTCCCATCTGCTTTCAAATTTCCTGAGAGATGCTGGACATGCCTTAAAAGTCAGCCCCTCAGGTCTATCTTTTGGTAGACATCTGTTGAGCTTCTGCAGGATGCCAGGGCCTGGTGTGTGCAGTCCTGTCCTTGTAACCTTCTAGGGTCACGGGCAAGTGAACAGGGGGCACTCACCTCAGACGGGGTAAAGGAGGAAACTCCCCGGAGGAGTGGTCCGAGCTGGGTGTTAAGGCTCAGGAGAGTCCCTAGCCAGCTGTTTCTCAGTCCTCCTGTGCATGTGAGCCTGGGGGGGGGGGGGGGGGGGGGGGGGGGGGGGGATGGTGTTGAAATGCAGATTCTGACTCCACAGGCAGGTCCGGGCATGGGCCTGCATTTCCCACCAGTGAGTGCCCCATCCCATGATAGGAGTTCTGTGAAGGCAGGAAGTAAGGGAAACAGGGCCTGTGAGTCAGGACTGGGAGACCTGGAGGGCCGAGGCTGGCCCTGCTGCAGGCTGGAGAGGGAAGTGCCCCCCACGCGGTGCAGTTTCGGGACCCCACACCACATGCCCCAGCCCTGCTGGCAGACTGCGCCTCTCCCACCGAGAGCCCACCCCACGCCCGTCTGGTTCCCCAGCCTGTGCTCTGCGGCCCCCAGCTGCCTTCTAAAGTGCTGCTCTCCTTGCAGATTAAGGAGCTCACGGGCAGCCTCAGCAGGAGCTCCCCATCTTCCAGCCTGTCGCCAGGCTCCGGGGGCACAGACTCGGACTCCTCCTACCCTCCCACCCCCACGGCGGAAAGGAACGCGGCCATTGCAGTGAAAGACCAGAGGAAGGCCATCAAGGCGCTGCTGTCCTGGGTGCAGAGGAAGACAAGGAAGTGAGTGGCAGCCGCACCGCGCCGGGGGTGGGCAGGGAGGAGACGCCCACCTGCTAGTGTCACAGTCACGCACACCCGGGGACACACACATACACAAATGCGTGCATGAATACACACATCCTGTTGCACAAACGGAAGCATCTGTGGGATCCTGAGAACACTTGTGAGGTTACTTTTGAGTGCCGAAACATCTTTCGGAGTCTGGGCCTCTTTAAAAATTATAATAAAGGCAGTGACATACTTCCGGTCAAGCGTGGCCCACCCCAAGGTCAGACAGGTGAACTGGACCGATGCCCAGCCTCCCGTGGGCCCTGTGCCAAGGAGGATCACATCCACAGCGTTTTCCTGGCTGTGCCTGAGCCCTGGGAAGTGTGTCAGGGCCCCATGGAGGGAGCCACACCCACACAAGGTCACTTAGCTCTCCAGCCTTGCCTGCAAATGGGGACTTACATTTGCTGCCTTCCAGGATGGGCAGGAAATAAAACAAAGTCTGCAAAGAGGCTTGTGCCCGGCCAGCTCCCAGGAAGCACTTAACGGTCTGGGTCCTGGGTGTTGTGGTATTGGTAAGGAAGAGTGGAAGAGGAGTTGGGTCTTTAGGGTTCTGTCGAAGGCTTTGGTGTGAAAGATTAGTTGATTAATGAGAACAACTGATTAAGGTTGGTTAAAAATGAATCCACCAGGATCATGGTGACACATACTTGTGGTCCTAGCTCTTGGGAGGCTGAGGCAGGAGGATCGTTGTGTTTGAGGCCATCTAGTCTACATATTTCAAGGTCAAACTACAGAAACAAAATACCATTTCAGCGATGAGATTGTGTCGTCAAGGTGCTGTCGGGCACATTCTAAAGGGAGTCAGTGCCTGGCAGACTTCTGTTTGTATCCATCCCTTGCAGAGTCATAATTTCACCTATATTAATACTGATGGTGGCTGCCGTTTAGCGAGGGGCACCTGCTGTGCACACGGGGCTGACCATAGGCTTGACCGTTCCTGGGAGCCAACCTCATGCTTTCCCCATGACGGCCCCCCAAGTAGGGATGCAGCTGAGGGATTTGAGGCCCTAAGAGGGCGTGAAGCTGGAAGTGTAGAGTGGTGGCTCAGGGGCGCGCGTGGCCTCTGTCGAGCTCCGCTGCACTGTGCTCCCTCGTCCTCTACATTGCCAGTGTTGCCCGCGACAGGCACAGTGTGCCCAGATGTGCTGCATGTGGACTTGGGTCTTTTGTCCCTGTATGGTGCGTAGCCAGGGAGGTTTGTCTACAGGTGCAAATGCCAGGGCTCAGGCTGGGTCACCTGTGTCCACGAGGTGGGCGGCGCCAAGCCCCAGGAGCTGCTGTGTGCTGCCCTCCCGTCTCAAGCCCACGTCCCAGCCTGCACTGTGCCGCTGCTCTTTTCCTCCAGGTATGGCGTGGCGGTGCAGGATTTTGCAGGCAGCTGGAGGAGCGGGCTGGCCTTCCTGGCCGTGGTCAAGGCCATCGACCCCAGCCTGGTGGACATGAAGCAGGCCCTGGAGGCGTCTCCGCGGGAAAACCTGGAGAGGGCTTTCCAAGTTGCGCAGGAGGCCCTGCACATCCCCAGGCTCCTGGAGCCCGAAGGTGCGCGCTGACTTCCCTCTTCCTGTTTTATTCTCTTCGTCATGCCTTGCAGATCTACCACCTGCTGTTCCAAGCTGGGAAATGCAGAAAAAGCGAGTGACGAATTTCTTTTGTTCAGTATCCCAATATGTTTCTATTGCATTTAATTATAATATCTTTTCATTCTGTGCATGTATAATTTTTGTCTCTTGTAATGTAACATGCAAGCATTTTGCATGCCTGTACAATGTCTGTTATTTCTTTTCCTTGGTGCATAATAGTCCCTCCTAAAGGCTTACTGAAGCTACTCAGAGCTTCCATTGCTGCTGGCCTCTGAGGCTGTTTAGTGACTGAGCACTTGTCCTCCGGCACAGTGGCACATGGCTGTAATCAAAGCTGCTCAGGAGGCTGAGGCGGAGGATCGCTAACTCAAGGCCACCCTGGGCATCTGCATTTTTCTTTCTTGTTTTTGGCGTCTACATCTTAGTGAGACCATGTCTCAAAATAAAAAAAGGGCTGGGGCTGTATCTCTGTTGTAGACTCTGGACCAGAGTATGGGTGAGTCAGGGAATGGTGGCTTTTGTAAGCGCAGCGCAGTGGCTGTCTTCCCACACACAGCTCTGCCTGCATCTCGGATTATTCGCTGGAGGACCCATCTTCAAGAGGTTTGAGGTCCCACGTGAGCAACATGTGGGGTACCCGTGGCAACCGTGGAAAGGACTCAGTTCCTTTATTCTTCAGCCAGGTGGGAGTGGCCAGTCATGTGCTTCACCCCCTGAGCCTAGATTCCATCATGTGGAAAAGAGAAAAAGAAAAAGCCCCAAGTGCGCTGCGGGCTCTTCACCCCCGAGCGGCCCCTGGAAGGCGGCGTCTGCGTGGCCTGCTAACGCGTGTCTCTCTCCGCAGACATCGTGGTTGACGTGCCAGACGAGCAGTCCATCGTGACCTACGTGGCGCAGTTCCTGGAGCGTTTCCCTGAGTTGGAAGCCGTATGTTTGCTTTCCTTGCCTCTCGTTCAGAAAGAGCGCACGACCCTGGCTGGTCACCAGACACAGTGGGCTTGGGTTCTGTCCATCCTGGCAGCCAGCGGTGACAGCCGCTTGAGTTCCTTTCCTTGCCATGTATCAGTGCCTAAATTACCCTGCATATATAAGCAGCTGGAAGGTGGGTTGGAACGGTAGGTCTCTTCCTGTACCAAACGTCATCCATGCTGCATAACTGCTCGCTCTGGGGAGCTCCCAGGGGCCCCACGAAAACTACCCCCAGTGGCCCCTTGCACCAGGCTGCAGCCTTCAGCTGTCCCACATAGTCACATCCCCACTGCAGACACCAGGCCCATGCAGAACAAACCACGGCTCGCCTGTGGCAGAGAACGTAGCCACCTCCCACACGAGCACCAGAGGCAGCACTGATCCTCCTGCCTTTATCAGGACTTGATCAGTGCTGTGCTGCACTTTTTT
Source organism: Ctenomys sociabilis (assembly GCA_004027165.1). Classification (NCBI taxonomy): domain Eukaryota; kingdom Metazoa; phylum Chordata; class Mammalia; order Rodentia; family Ctenomyidae; genus Ctenomys; species Ctenomys sociabilis. Next base: position 37,752 of record PVKA01006557.1, on the reverse strand, counting down.
TTTTGTACCAGGAATCAAACTTAGGACCTTGCGTGTGTCAAGTAGGCGCCAGTGTGTGCTGCAGCTTGATCAGGTTTCAGTCCTCTGGTTTCAGTTACTTTGAGGGTCAGGTCAGTGTGCTGTCTCTCCCAATGCATTCGCAGCCACACCTGCAGCACCCCAAGATCATGCTTTGCTTCACTGCCCTGCTCAGAGTGGGACGTTAGTCCATGGCAGGATTTGATTCTGTGTTCACAGCCCTTGCGGTTTCAGCCTCTCACCCCAGCCCTCAGTGCTTGCTGCCTTTGCCCTGGCGGAGGGGGCCTCGTGCTGCTGGTCCACATTGGCAGTGGTTCCTGGGGCAAAACCTTCTTTTCGTTTCTCTTTTTCATTCTTCCCTCCCTCCCTTTTCTTTGTTTCCTTTTGTTCTCTTTGCTTTTCTTTTCCCTTTCTCTCTTCCCTTTCTTTTTTCTGTCTCCCTCCCTTCCTTCTTCCTCCTCCCTCCTCCTACTTCCTTTTTTTCTTTCTTTTTCTGTCTCTCTTTGTCTGTGTCTGTCTCTGCGTCTGTCTGTCTATCTGTCTGTCTCTCTCTCTCTCTCATTCAGTTCTGATAACTGAGCCCAGGGCCTCAGACTTGCTGTGCAAGCGCCCGACGCTCTGAGATTTCTTTCCATCTGCAATCTTTTCAAAGCACAGGGTTTCACATTTGTGTTTCTCTGACATTGTCACATTGCAGCAGGAACAGAACTGTTCTGTAACCCTGGGAATGGTCACCAGAACACTTTGCTTGAGTTCTGAAGTGGCCTTTCTGCTCCAGAGGGAGCTAGGCTGGATGTAGGTTGACCTCTCTGTTTCATCCCGCTGTGTGTTTCTCTGCAGGAAGATTTCATGGATCCAGATAGAGAAGTTCCCATCGAGTCCACCTTCGTCCGCATCCGAGACACTCCTTCTGAGCAGGAGAGCAAGGTCCTCCTCCTGACGCAGAACGGGGAGCGAACCTACACCGTGAACCACGAAACCAGCCACCCGCCCCCTGCCAAAGTTTTTGTCTGTGACCGTCCCGAGGGCACTTGGGGCCCGTGCCCGGGCAGTGTGCCCAGCAGCGCGCTGTCCGACAGCTCTGCCGAGTTTGTGCACCAGATCATCGACCAGATCCTCCAGGGAGGCCCAGGGAAGGCCAGCACCACCAGTGAGCCTGCTCCCGAGTGCTTCTTCCTCACCACCAGGAGGGACAGCCGTAGGCCCAGCCTGCCGCCCACCAAGAAAACCGTCCACTTCGAGGATGTCACCGACAAGGACACCTCTGGTAGCCAGGAGCCATTCTACAGCCCAGCCTTTCACTTTGAAGGGAGCCCGGGGGCCGCACGGGAGCTGCTGAGGCAGGGCAGGAGCTCTTCACTGGAGGACGATGCAGAAGAAGGGAAGCCAGAAGAAGCAGCCCCGCCCATCCCAGAGTCAGCCTCCAGTGAGGTCCCTGGAGCCCGTGGCGCAGCAAGTCACATGCAGCCCCCCGAGGATTCTTCCTTCAGTGGAGCCTTGGAGGGACCAGCAGGCCGTGGGGCAGAGCGTCCTTCTGTCTTGCCCCTTGGGGTCAGTGCTGTCCTGGCCGATACCATTGAGGTCAAGGTTAAGCTGCAGACCACAGATCCCCTGGGGACAGACGGCTGTCCGGAAGGTGTCCTATCAAGAGCCATGACATTCACCAGTGACGTAGACTTTGCTTCTACCAGCCAGGGTTTAAGTGAGACTCCTCCTCCTGGCGAGGAGACGGCTGGTGTGGAGAAGGCGGCTGCAGCCTCTGGGAACTCTGCTCAGGGGCCACAGGTTGGGTGTGACGGGCATGGGCCCCCTGCAGGCTCTGGACAAGAGCCTCCAAGCTACTCTTCATCCCCAAAAGAGACAGTTGTGGACAGAAAGCCGGAGACACCTGCACATGAAAAGGCCAAGAGAAAGTCTCCCCGGCATCATAGTGAGGATGAGGAAGAAGCTGACGGCCTCCGGGTGCTTGGTGAAGAACTGGAAGAATTGTCCTCCAACTCCCTGAGGGCCAGCGTCAGCTTGGAGACCCTGGACAGTCACAGCCAGGAAGGCCTCAACTTCAAGCCTTCCCCTCCCCTCTCTAAGATCTCTGTCATTCCCCACGACCTCTTCTATTTCCCGCATTACGAGGTGCCACTTTCTGCGGTTTTAGAGGCTTATGCAGAAGGCACGGAGGATGGGAAAGACAGGGACTGCCTGCCCTACCTGGATCCCGGAGAGCAGGACACTGAGGGCTCCTGGAGCAGCTGCAGCATCTCAGCCCCGGGCGAGGGGCTCTCCAGCACCAGCAGCCAAGTGCTGCCTCCCTCTGGGCACACCACGATGGCCACCCTGGCCTCAGGAGCCACCCCCCCAGGCCAGTACAAGGACCAACAGCCAAAGGAGGCCAATGACAGCGAGGCTGTGGAGAGCCACCAGGTGCGAGGTTGGGGCTTGGAGTCCTTGGGACCTGCTGGGGAGTGGTTTGTACACTTTTCTCAACCTCCTCCATGAGGTTGGGGTGTGGAATGGCCCCACAGTGCCCACAGTGCAGTTCACAGAGGCTCTCTGGGAGGTCTGGACAGGGCCAGGGTTGGCACCCAAGAGGGAGCCCCCCTGAAACTTTGCACCTCAGACACCTTGCTGACCTTACCCCAACCTCAGCTCCACTCAGGGTGCTGAGAGGGTTGTCTTGTGCTCATCTCCTGTGGCTGCCGGGGGGACCAGAGTGCCCATGTTGGGCTCCTGCCATGACTCCTCCAGGGTTTTGGCAAGTGGGGTGTGCAGTGGGTGTGTAAAGGGGGAGGGCAGCGCTCACTCTTGCAGACACAAAACTGCTGGCCTCCGGCCCCTGGGCCCAGCCGCTCTGGAGCGAGCAGGAGAGGGCATGCAGGGCAGGTCTGACTCCCAGAGGCAGTGGGCAGAGGCAGCGAACTGAGGAAGGGAAGCTGGTTCCTGCGGGTGTCTCAGGAATAAGAGCTCCCTGCCGCAACCTTGAGGTCCAGGAAGGCCCAGGCCACCGGGGTGCTGCCTCTGCCAGTTGGGTACGGACAGTGAGGTTTCTGGGAGGAGAGTGAGGCCCCTGTAGCCTGGTGGAGAGTGGTGTGCGCAGGATCCTGGGGAAGGTTCTGACCGGGCTGCCTAGCTCCAGATGCCAGTTGCCCAGGAGCTGCAGGATGAGGGAGGGGCAGCAGACATAGAGGGGTAGCCCTTGGGGGACACAGGGCCTCACTGGTGGGTGAAGAGCCTGGAGCTGTGTGAGGAGTTCTGGGGTGATCCGGCCTGCTGCTGCAGGCGTGACTGCTGTGCAGAGTGGCTTGGGTTCCTTCTCTGCCCCTTCTACCCTCAACCCGGCCGCTCCCACAGCCCACAGAGCCCTCCACAAGTCCCATCATCACTCCCCTGCCTCGGTCTGTCAAGTCCAAGCCCCCAGCGTGACCTTGGAGACTCCGCTCTCTCCAGCCTGGCCGCTCCCACCCATGCCTCCTCCAGGCTCCCAGATGGCCACGCTGACTTTGATCTGGGAGCCCCCACCCTCTGGTCCCCCTTCCCCACCTGTCCCTGGGGGAGTTGGTGCTCACCTTTCAAAGCCTGTGCCAAGGGCACCTGCTCCTAGTGCAGCCCTAGCTTCCCGCCCTGTCCAGGTAGGGCAGGGCCAAGGCACACCTCCTGGGCACTTAGCGTCTACATGGGGTTCACTCTTCTCTGAGGAGGAAGTGGGCATCTAGGAAGTAAGCTGTGGGCTCAAGAAACCAGGATGACCCCTGGCCCTGCAATACTGTCTGCAGGAGACTGCAATGACCCAGCAGGGTTAGAACTAGCCTCTGAGTAGGTCAGGCCTTAATGTCCCCAAGCTGGGCTGCAGGGACAACTGGGCTGGGGAGAGACTCTGGATCGTTATGGCCCAAGGAACTCTTAGAGGGCAAAAGGGGGTCCTTGTGCTCCCGCATCTTGGCGGTCGGGAAAGGAAGAATCCCACCCTGCACCTGTCTCACTGGTGCAACCCCACTGCCTTCACCTGGCCGGCCACCCCCAGGTCCAGGAGCAGGGTTCACTGCCTGGGCCCCCAGCTCTGGCCTACTGCTTCAAATGCACCCCTATCTGCACATCGCCTCCCCCCTTTAAGAAGAAAAAAGAAAAATATATATATTTCCAAGCCAAGACCACTAGAAAATGACAAGTTCACCTTCTAGTGTTTTGGTTTTCTTTGAGTCCTTAGGCTGGTTTTGTAATCACAGCAAGCTGAGAGGCTGAGGCAGGAGAATTCATCTGAGCCCAGCTTGGGTGACTCTGTGATTTCATAAGACCTTGTCTCAAAAACTAAGAAAGGGCTGGGATATAGCTCTGTGTGAAGGGCCCAAATTGTCTTCAGTGACACGTGTGCACACACATGCACGCACACACACACACACACACACACACACACACACACACCCTCTCCACCTCACCTTGCAGGAAAGGCAGCATCGGCCCAGGAGTGATGGGAGAGGGACTGAGCCAGCTTGATGAGAGCCCTTTAGTTCCTGGCCGAGCTTTGTCCTGCAGTCTTCTTACTGTGAAATCCGCTGGGCAGGTTTTCCAGCCCTAAGGGGTCCTAGGGACAGCCCTCAACTCTCTTGCTTCTGGATGTCACGGGGCAGTGCTGATGGTTCCATGTGTCTGCTGTGACCACCGTCAGAGCATCTTCTTTCTGACCAAATGCTAAGGATGCGGCCCTATGATCTCTTTCGCCAAAGGCACAGTGCAGGCGTCTCTGCGTACCGTGCAGCGGTTTGTGCGTGCGCCTGTCCACGTTCACAAGCAGCCTGGGTGCGGGGACTCATTCATCTGCTGAGCACATTCCTCACATGTTGTGCTGTAGGAGACACTCGTCTCAGTCCAAGAAACCAATATTTGTTAACCCCAAAGTTACGTTATTGGAATCCCATCAAGTTGATTCCAATCTACCACTTTCCATGCAACCCACGGCGAAAATGAGGACACTAAATTATATTTTTAATCATCGGGAAGTCGAGGGGCTCTAAGTCCTGCCATGACATGGCTTTCCGGAACCAAGAGAGCGATCCAGGGCCTCACCCTGTTTTTATTCAGTGAGGGAGTGGCTTGAGGATTGAGAATTATGGGAAGTAGGCGACTACTGTGAGCTGAGCTAGGTGGGTGGCCTACATTTACCTCTGCCATATGCAGAGAGGATATGCAGAGAGTAATCTGTATTATATAGTATTTAATGTTTTGGGAAGTCTAGGGCTTCAGCTTTGATGTAGTCTTTCAAGCCCCAGGAAGTCCTAGCCTCTATCTCAAGGCTCGATCCCAGCTGGCAGCGCAGAGCATTAGCTCTACCGTCCTGTCTCCACCCGGCTCACGTTAAGGAGCAGCAGGCTTACCGGGGAAACACGCATGCCACCTTCAAAGACTATCACCAGCACCTCAGCTAGACCAATACACATTGCTTAAGGCCAACTGAAGGATAAACACAAGTCCTAGCCAGCTCTGTACGTAACAATATGAGGAAATAGGATCAGACTCAGTCAAAATGGAGACAGTCGCTCTTCTTTCAAGGAGAACTGCTCAGGTGGTCCCCCACATTGTGTGAGGAGTCAGCCATCCCTGAATGTAAGGCCTGTCCTCGCCGGCACTCCCTGTGGCCCTGTGGAAGAGCTCGGCGGTCACTGTGCCCCCTTAACAGAAGGAAGTCGAGGCTTTCAGAGAGAGAGGCAGTCTCTCCAGGCCAGAGAACTGACTCAGCCAGGACTAAACCCAGAAGTTCCTGACTCCAAAACCTGTCACGCTTCCCCCACCAGTGTGTACCCTTTAATTTCTCCCTGAGGAGCAGGAGCTGGGATGTGCTCCCCGCCGGCAGGCTTCGTGGGCAAGGGGTCCTCAGGAGGCGGGTTTGGAGGCCGCACTGGGGTTGCAGCCGAGCACGCTGGCGACGTTACCTCCAGCAGAAAATTCAGCTTGTCTTTGGCTGTATTGTCTTTCAGCCCCAAGAATTCCCAGACCCCGAAGGCATAGCAAACTCTTTAGAAGAAAAAGTAATGGAAGAATCAACCAGCAGTAAAAAAAAGGAAAAAAGGAAACACATGGACCACGCAGAAAGTTCCTTGTACAAAGCGCCTGTGATGGTTCAGTCCTCAAATGAGCTAGAAGACGACTTTGGCGACTACAGGGTCCCTGCCAGGTATTTCAGCAATGTCCTTCCACCCTAGAGGTGGAGCCGGTCACTCCAACCTCATTCCATTTGGAGTTTCTGATGAGACAGGTGTAGGGGCAGCAGGGACAGAGTGGGGATACAGAGTCACACAAAACTTTCGCCCGCTTCAGCCTTCTGACTACCAAGCCTGCTCTTGAGGGGCAGAGCTGGAGATCCATGGAGCTCAGGAAGGACGCTTGCAGTGAGCAGCAGCTGAGCTGGGCCACGGGGGAGGAGAGACAGAAGCGGAGCCTGTCCCCTGGGATGCAGAGGTGTCCTGTTCTACTAAAAGTGCCTCCTCTCTAAGAGGGCACCTTGCTCGCCCCGCCTCCTTTTTTGCAGCTGCCTTTCTTTTTTTTTTTTTTTTTTTTTTTGTCTTTTTGAGACAGGGTCTCACTATGCAGTTCAGGCTGGCTTTAAGCTCACTTTGTAGCTCAGGCTGGTCTCGAACTCACAACAATCCTCCTGCCTCAGCCTCCCGAGTGCTGGGATTACAGGCATGCGCCACCACGCCCAGCTCAGCTACCTTTCTTTTGTCCTCCGTTCTAATCAATACAAGACTGGTGTCAGGTTTGAACCCTGGCCTTGGATCTTTTAGCCTTTGTCCCAGACCCCAAGAGGGCCACGCAGCTGACCTTGAGGAAGCAGCAGAACAGGGCCTCGTGCTTCCACCTGCCCCAGCACTGCTAGCTCCCCAAGAGGTGGGCTGGGACCTGACCCGAGCCATCAGCCTGTTGCCAGCTGACTGGCCAGGAAGGACAAGCCCAGGCCGTTTTGGCCTCCATCCTCGGTTTCCAGCGCAGTGGCAAGTTCCATGTCCGCCTCACAGATTTGGTCTGAGGGTCAGTGTCCTCATGTACGAGAAGAGCTAGACGAGCACAGAGCCGCCTCCGGGGGCAGGAAGGGCCTGGACAGGCCAGGGGGCGAGGGCCCCGCCTGTCTGTGTTTGCAGGCATGTTCCTGCGGTGTGCACACATTGCGTAAAGGCTGCCATTCCTGTCCCTGAGTCTGACGTTAGTTGTCCCTTGTCTGAACCCATCTGTGGAAGGCTTGGGGGGGGCAGGGCAGAGCCACACATCAGAGCCACCAGGGCTGCAGGTGGCGCCCATTCAACTCTTGTCTCTGTTTTTCAGGACTAGTCACAGTGACTCCAGCATTTATATTCGACGTCATGCTAGTAGATCTTTGGAGTCGGTTAGTATGTGAATTTCTTCATTCAGCCCCTGCTAATCCATCGCTTGGCATCCTTCCTGCTCCCCACCCAGAGCTTTGAAATCACTGAGGTGCAGCAGCTGTACTTTGGGATAGAAGACAAGCGCTTTGAAACCTTGTCATTAGTCACAATCCAAGTGGATATTCAGTGAGGGATGTAAATAAAAGTGACGGTTTTAAAGTCCAAAGGCCTCTTTGTTCTAAGAACGCATCCAGGATCCCTCCCTTAACTCCCGCGTCCCAGCACACACTTCCAAAAGAATCGCACAGGATAGGGGCCCAACACAGTGTCCCCTTGCTGTCTATGAGCTCCGAGTCCAGATGTGCTGGGACCCGAAGCCTGGCCCACATCTCTCCCTGCACCAGTGGGGTTATAGAAGGTGGGTGGCCTTTCTGGTCACCAGTTGTGGGTGGGTAGAGGATGGCTATTGTTTAATTTGGGAAGTACATGTATGTTTACAGTGTCAAGAAAAGCGTGGCATGCTCTCGGCTTTGTGTGTTTAAAATCATCTTATTTTCTGTTTCAGAGATTTCATCTTTACTAATTGGGTGGCTGGGGTTTTGTTTATAAATTTCACTGTAGGACCATATTAGCTTTGTTCAGTTGAGGAACGCAGCCGATCTGGATGACAGAAGAAACCGAACGTTAACCAGGTTGGTAGCTTTGTTCTACTCTACGTTTTGCAGGGTTTTAACATGTGTTACAATATCGCCTACCTTCTGGAAGGGGCTGTTTTATTTATCCGTGCTTTCTCAGTCACAGTCCTAACACCTTGGGAGAAGACAGGCAAATACCTGCTCCTGAGAGAACAAGTAGAAACCCAGTTAGGGTGGAGGGGGAATGTGGGTGTTAACTAACATCGCCAGGCAGAGCTGGTCTGTGAGCCCTCGGCCGCATTTACACGGAGCAGTGGCAGGAAAGAGTTCCTCGAGGTGGAGCCAGGTGGCAGAGGGTGGGTCTTGGGGCACCGGGTGTGTCCTGCAGTCTGGTGGCACCTGATGGGCCCGTTCATTCTGTCGTCACTGCAGGTACAATGCTCAGAAGCTCATTGAGCTGATTTTACAGTTTTATGGCATCAGAGCAGACATGAAGAGAGAATGCAAACATACCAGGATGTCTATGAAAGTATTTCCTGCTGCTGGAGAGCCTGACGGTCCAGACTGCTGGTGCCGCATTGCCGTAGAGAGCCCGAGTAGAATACGGAAAGCCCCTCCGATTCTGAGATGTTCCCGTCCCACTTTTTGCTTAGATTTGGATTCTGATCACTGTAATTGAAAACTTCTGCCTGAATTTGGCATAACCTGAAAGTTAGGGGCCTTAGAATGCCACTCCCCTGGATCCTGAAAGAAAAAGCAAAACTTAAGCTTGCCTCCGCAGCCTCAGACGGCAAAGTCACCAGCAAAGCTTTCAATCAAGCTGAACATACTCATAGGCAAAGAACTTTCACTGTTAGGAGACAGAGACACTGAAAGTAGACCCTGCGACACTGACACATGCAGATACATTTTCTACATCTAGTATTCATCACCTTTGAAATTTAAAAAAATATTATACTTTACATTTTTTCTGTATTTCTAAGAAAGATTCCTTCGTGGGCCATCACCTGCCCATGGATCATTTGATCTGCACATGGCACAATGTCTAAGCCAGCCCACGGCCGCCCTGCCGGGGCAGCACAGGGGTGACACAGTTTCAGCTTCTCCTAATCTCCACCCCAGACTCCCTGCTGACTACCAGGTGACAACAGACTGTTACTTTGAGCCTTGCCTTCACCAGAGGGTGAAATAAGTAAAGATACACTTGGCCCAAATCTGATCTCATACTTCCCTCAAAGGCTGTATTGGAAAGCCAAACCCAAGACGCAGAGGTATCTTTCTGTATTTATTTCCCAGGGCTGTTTTGAAAGCACCTGTCATCAGGCCACTCGCCACTTCTGCCAGTGGCTTAGAGTCCCCTGCCTGGCTTAGGAGTCCCTGGGAGCTGTCCCGCTCAGAGGCCACTCTGCTGTAAAGGTCTGCAGAGCTGGGTCATGGATCAGCTCTGTCACGATGTAGTTACATGACCTGGCACAAGCCATGGCACCATGAGCAGAGTTTGCCTGTGGGTGAAATTGGGCTGACAGCCCCTGTGTGGTACAGGTGCACTGCGTGTGTGTGAAAGCAGCACCAGCCTCCCGGCTGGTTAACGCCTTCCTTGGGTCCATGCACACGCAGTGCCCGACTTGCCAGGATGTGCCAGGGGCCCTCTGCCCTCCCGGCAGGGGTGAGGATGGAGTACAGGCTGACACTTTGTACTGAGTCTTGGTTACTTTTCTCATTGCTGAGACAAAATCCCCAACACTCACAGGTTAGGGGGAAAGGTTTCTTTCAACAGCTCACGGTTTGTAGAGGTTTCAGTCCATAGCTGGCAGGCTCCACGGCAGGGTGCTGTGGCCGAGGGGCAGGACGGAGAAGAGACCGTCCACAGCAGGGCGGGTGGACAGGCAGCAGCAGGTGCCTCGCCCTTTATCTCTTCCAGGCCACCTGCCTTTTCGGTGTTGCCACCCACACCCAGAATGGGTCTTCACGTAATCCAGAACTACGCTAAGCCAGTCAGTGGACCCACCCCATGACCCCAGCATCACACACCCTAGGTCCTATGACTACGTGAGGCTCTGGGAAACGTCTATATATATATGCCGTGATAGTGATGCACTCTCCCGGGGACCCTACAATTAACTGTTGTCCTGTCTTTCCTTCTGTAGGAAGCCCAGCAGCTCTGGAGAAGCCGAGTCCCTGGGCCCACAGAGCCCACAGAGCGACTCCTTGACACAGCTGGTCCAGCAGCCTGACATGATGTATTTTATCCTCTTCCTGTGGCTCCTGGTCTACTGTCTGCTGCTCTTCCCTCAGCTGGACATCACCAGGCTCTGAGGCGTGTGTCTGTGGAATAAAAAAGACAGGACCCCAACCAGGAGCAGGGGTCTCTTTGTTTCATTTTTGGTTGAGGATCAGGCCACTTCTGCAGTTACAGACCTCCTAGGAGACATAGGCCCCTATGCTGTTTTGCTCTTGTATTTCCTCTTTTTTCTGTAAGCCCCAAGAGCATGCTTTCCTCCCTAGCTGTGTGCTCAGATCTCAGGTTTTTGGCTGAATCCCTATGTGGGTTTTGTCCCGTGTGCCTTGCTCCATTGATGGTAGGTGTCAACGCTGGGGCTTAGCTCACAGACGTGCAGAGTTTTAGGGTCCTGGATGACTTGAGCTAAGGGCCTCTCAGTTGAGGGTCTGCTTGGTCCAAAAGCACAGGTGCCCCAGGCCTGGTCCCCACCGGGATGAAAACTGCCTTATTTTCCTCCAGGTGGGGGGGCTTGTGTGCAGGGAGGAGAAGTCCAAGGCCTGCTGCAGTCTGGGGATTCCTAGCAGCCTGAAGCTGATGTTCCCAGCAAGCACATCCAGGAAAGGAGAATCCAGCAGACCGCGAAGGCTTTCTTATGAACCACAGCACATTGTTTTTTTCTCACTAGTAGTGGGGAGGGGTGGCTGGGGCAGGGAGATGCATTTTAAATTTGCTTTTGTATTGATTGTATGAAGGTAGAGCTGTGATTTGCAAGCCTTCTCCACCCAGGGGACGCTGTGTCAAAGGAAACCTGAGATGGGCCAGTCTAGACTATGCATTAAAAGCAGAAGTCTGGCTGGCTGGGGCTGGCCCTGAGACCCCCTCCCTTTCTGCAGAGCTGCTGTTCAGAGCCTCAGGGTATCCCACAGGCCACTGCAGAGAGCCTGAGCAGCAGCAGGAGGAACCAGGCTGACAACGAGCCCCCAGCAAAGCCAGAGTTGGCAGGCATCCTGCAGGCTGGCTCGGGCGCCCTGAGCACCCACCAGCATCCTTGTTTTGGTCCTGATGGGTTTCTTGGAAGGGCTTGCAAGGCAGACGAAAGACATCTCTCCCCTCTCCCATCTTCCTTCCCCCGACCCCTCTACCAGCTGTCCCTGCTAAGACTCAGAGGTCAGTGGAGACCAAGTCTTCCTCTTTGTTCTTCCTTCCCTCAAGTGCATGGATCTGGCAACCTGTGAAGTTGGACACTGTTGGGAGGGGCGTCAGGGATCAGCTTGTCCAGTCGAGCTCAGAGAGGCAAAGCTCACTGATTCACCATGACTCTCCAGGCCACCTGATGCCTGCCTGGTCCAGAGCTGCCATGTTCAAAGGGATCTGTCCCAAAAAAATGAGAAATCAGTTAAGAAAAACATTCAAACAAAACCATTATTTTTTTAGGCTATCTATCATTCTTTTGCTGTCATATTTTTTTTTTTTTCCACAAGGAAGTTTCCTTTACCTTCAAGCCCATGCCCTGCTCCTTTTGGAATATTCTTGGCAGGAAAGAATCCTATTCCTTTCAGCCAATTTCAGACAGTGACTTTCAAGCTTACAGGCTTCCAGCAGGACCAAAACAAGCTACCTAGCACATCTGAGTCAGTGACAGCCAAAATCTGACCTTTAAGCCTCCAATTGTAGCCTCCCTGAGAGAACTGCACCCTTCCTAGGACAGCACTGTTGGGAGCTTGGAGCGATTCCATCTGGAAGGCCAGGAGCTCCACAGAAACCGAGCTAATTAATGAGCTCCCTGCTCACATTAGAAGCTCACAAGGTACAGGTACTAAAGATGATGATATTTCATAGCCCTGGGCACCACGCAGTCCTCGCCCAAATTAGATGCCCAAGAAGAGCTGACCCATGGCGGAATCATTTCATTTCGTAGCTCTAGACCTTGTTCCGACAATCTCTGCAGGCTGCTTCTCTCACCTATTACAACCTGTGATGTTCTTTAAAATAGCTACTGGCAGGACGCCTGATGGTCTCTTGGCTCCAGTTGGCAGTAAACTGATATGGAAGAGGCAGAACGTAGAAGGCTGCTGGAAAAGCCCGTCTATTGCTGCTTTTGTTAAAAAATAAGAAGTACTCTTAAGCCCAGCGTGGTGGTACACAGCTGTAATCCCAGCTGAGGGAAAGGGCTGTTGAGTTCAAGGCCAGCCAGCGCTCCATAACTAGACTGTCTTGAAAGGAGAATAAGTAAATACTGTAAGGTTTTTAATGAGAAGTAACTGTCCCTCCAATCTCCCTCCCTGGAAGTAGCCACTTTTATAATTTTTAGCTGTTCTGTTACTTATATTTGTGTTTCTATATAACATGCGCATCCTTATTTTATTTTATTTTTGGCAGAACTAGGGATTGAACTCAGATCCTTGTAGCGCTTATTCTACTGAGCCATCTCCCGGGACCCGCTTCATCCTTTATTTTTTAATTAGTTTAGAAACAGATTATCTGCTGGCTGGCTAATCCCATGGAGGAGGCTTCCCCCTGCCTTTAGGACATTGGATCCTGCTTAGTGTGACACTGCCTTGGACCCACCAGCTGCCTTGCCTGCTGTCTTTAAGGGAAATCAGAATTGCCCCTAAGGATCTCTCTCCTTCCTCCCTCCCCTCCTCTCTGTCCCTCCATATGTCCTTTAGTAGCCTAAGAAGGCGCATGTGGGAAGGAAATGGCGTGATTATGTTGGGAGCTTTGCATGGCTGAGAATGCCCCTGCCCAGGTGTGGCTGAGCGCAGAGCTCTGGTGGAAGGCAGCACCTCCCGCCTGGGCGCTGGTCATGGTTGTGGTCTTGTTGCTGAGCTTCCTGGCGCCCTTCCGATCCTCCTGATGTGGGAGTTCTCCCCTCCCCCAACATTTAAGACCCACTGTGGTGTCCTGCTGCTGTGCCTTGGGGGGGTCCCTCATGGGAAGTTCTTAACTTTCTTATAGTTACATTCTTTGATTTTGGACCACCTACGTTTGTCTTACTCATTTTTTATCTGCTTTTGCAAAGATTTATTCTGTGTTGTCTTCCCCATGTGCAGGTTTTATTTAACTTACGGAGCTTTGCCTTAACGTTCACTGGTTTTGTTTCATGGGGTCCCGTTCTTGATTCAGGGGTGCAGGTCTTACCTCTGCAGATGCTTGTGGCAGTGTTTGGGGAGCTTCTTTTTGCTCTTGGCTGGCCTTTGTTTCTGCTAAGTCTCCTTTCTCTTGATTGGCCTCGGGCTCTGTCTTTCCTGTACACTTTCCCCAGAGGCTGGTGATGCTGTTGCTATTCGTGACGTATCAAGGAGCTGCGGGTCACCACGCAGGCGTGGGTCCCCTGCTTGGCTGGACTCTGCTTTAGAGAATCCTGCCACCCACCAGTCCGTGCACACCTTTTCTTCAGAGCTTGTTCCATTTCTTCTCAGATCACCCCAGTGCTGCCTGGAAAAGAGGGACGCACACCAGGCTCCTCTCAGCATGTGCAGCTCGGTTTCAGGAAAGGGGTTCCCTCAGAGGTCACCGCCGCACACTTGGCTCAGCTGGTAGAGGGCACCTCTTGCCTGTTTCTCTGGGCATCTGCAGCCCTGAGCTGGAGCAAAGCGAAGGGTAGCACAAGGCTTGTGTCCACCCCCATTGCCCCCTTGGGTAGACCCCTTGGTGCCGCGTGTGGAACCTGGAGCCACGTCCAGAGACCTGCCCACCTGCCCAGTGTTGGCTGCTGAGCAGGCAGCTATGTCCACAGCCAGCCTCTGGCCTCTCATTTAGCTGCTCCTGCCTTTGCTGTGTGTGGTGAGCTCTGGATGGAGTTTTTCTCTTTTTTGTTGTTTGGTACCAGTATCAAACTCAGGCCCTCATGCTTGCCAAGGAGGCACTTAGGCCACTGAGCTAGCTCCCTGGCTCTGCAGCTTTTTTTTTTTTTTTTCTGCATGGACTAGGAGCAGAGAGGTCACTGGCTGCAAGAGGACAAGGGCCTGAGGATCAGTAGGCGTCCTATCTTCAGCCGGGGCCTCACCCTCTCTCAGATGCCTCGGCATCCCCTGCGGTATCAGGGCCCCTCCTTGCTCACTCAGGCATCAGCCCCGCTCCTGCTGTGATGGGTTGGGGTCCATTGCTGCTGTTGCCTGTGTCTTCACACCTATGTAACATTTATTCCTGTGCTCTTTTTTCATCCCCCTGCTCGCTAGTGACTTTGGAATGGCCATCTCCATTTCCAGCCACATTTTCCACAGAACTCCAGCTCTAGCCTCTTCATCAAGGACTTGGGACACCATGCATTTTGTCTCCCTCAGAAATTAGCATACCGGCACACAAACGATGTCCTGTGTGTCCCTGCAGTAGCCATGGCTTTCTTGCTGAGGAGGGCGCTCCTCCTGTGGGCGTGTCATTGGCGGACCATGGGGTGGCCTGGACCCCTTTTCATACAAGCTCAGGTTTTCCTCCATCCCTAGAAGAACTATGGGGGTCGTGAGACCTGACCTCGCTCTTCTCCCTGCTTGGAGATGCCCTTCCTGGGCTCTGTGCCCCAGGACCCACCTGCCGTGAGGGTGGCACTCTGGTCTCACGCCTAGGAGGGGACTGTGCTGGAGCTTCAGGCCAGCATAGCTTTGCAGAGCCCTCTTTGTGACAGTTCTGCAAGGCGTGGAGCCCAGATCTCACAGGCCCAGACATGTTCTTTCTCTTCCTGACATTGCATCATCCCTGCCGACATGGCCTTTGTGGACCATGGAACATCTCGGGCCTACAGCTGCCATCTGCCGCCTTTGCATAGCAGCTGGTGAAAGGGCTGCTCTCATGAGAGAGGCAGGCCCTGGGCGAAAGCTGGGGGTCAGTGCTGCTGCTGCCATCTTCCTCATTACTTGTGAGCCAGTGGAACAGAGCCAGGCATGGTCACAGGGCAACGTTTCCACCTGGGAGCTTGCTTGGCCCTTGTCCCCTGCCTGTTAGCAAGCATTGCCTCAAGGAATGACAGCTGGCAGCTCTCGGAAATGAGCCCACCACAGGGGGGTGGTGAGCTTTTGGTGAGCTTTGCCTGAGCTGCATGTTGCTTCTCCTGTTGCCATCCGGAAGGATGCCCCCGCTCTAAGCCTTCATGAGAGCAGCCCGTTCTCCCGCCTCAATGGGATGAGCCCCACAGCAACCTTGACCTTGATTCCCTCTCTGTGGGCAGCAGAGGGCATGCAGTGAGCTTGGGCAGGCAGGGGGCACAGCCCTGGAAACTCGGAGCTGCTGCTTCTCCGGGTTGGAGAGGTTAGCAGAATTCCTGAGCTGACTTCCGGGGTTGCTGAACACTGTGGTGCCAAGGGGGCAGTCTTGGGTGTGTCTGGAGCTTTGTTGTGAGAACCCTGATGAAAACCTATCAGGCACACAGTTGTTCCTGGCCAGGGCTGGACCTGCCATGTGCCAGGAACCATTCTTGTCCATGGGAAATAGATAACCAGTGTTTTGTGCTCTTCAACCAAGTAGTTATTAAATATACACAAGACTCCCAGTCATGGCTCCCATCTCACTGCTGACTTGTTTAAAGCCCTGACATTCAGATGTGACATCTAACAGCATCCAGCAAGGCTCTCCCTAAATGAGCCTTTCATTTGTTTTTTAATCAGTCGCTTTTTTCTTCCTTGGGAAGCACTGTGCAATGGTGAAACATGGCAGGTTTGAGAGTCTGAGCTGTGTCACCTGACACCTAGGTGCTCTTGGGCAGATGAAGCTGGCTGAGCTGACAGGACACAGGGCCGTATTTGTCCATTGAGCAGTGCCTGCCTTAGAGCTTGTTGCGGAGCTGTCAGCTGCTTAGCAGGCTCTTGTTGCCCTTCTCCGCCCTGTCTGAGCCCTCACCGGGCCTCCTAGCCCCACACTGCATTTTGCACAGCTCCTACAGGCGACTCTCCAGCACACCACCTTATTGCCAGCTGCCCTGTCTCTACTAGAACACTTTTTGCAAGAGGAGGTTGAGGTTACTGTAGACTCATGAACTCACTTGAACTTTATAACAGTCTTCTAGGAAAAAACGAAAGCCCGGGACTGAAAGATAGCAAGGTCATAGCCTAGAACTCCTAAGTGGCAGAAGCTACAATACAGGACTTATTTTCTGTTGTTGATTTTCATACTAAACTCAACACTTAGAAAACTAATGATATCCAAAGAACGCCTGATGCTTGGTGACCGTGGGCTAGCTGGTGCGGTACGGGCTGGAGTGTCTACTGGAAGGTGCACAGGTAGACTTGTGGCCTCCTCCCCTCTTCTCAACTTCTGCACACTGATTTTCAACTGGCTGACCCGCTCCTTCATGGGGACGTGAAGTCCGTGTTTTAGTCTACAGCTGCAGGGCCATACTTCTGCTCCTAAGGAGCCTTTGGCAGTAACATCTCTAGCATCATACGCAGTTTTCAGCGACTTCAGCTGACTGCATCGGTGCCTGTCTGGCCCTGTCCGCCGCAGCACAGAGCAGGCAGTGAGGCTGGCTTCTCACGGCAGGGCCAGCTGGGAAGCATGAGGCACACGCCCAAGTCATACTTGTTTGGGGATCCTTTTTTTCTTTGAGTTGCAAAATTATGACTTTAGCATTGTTATCAAAAAAAGTAAAAGAAAAACAATAAGTCACTAGATGGGCTTATTCCACTTGTAACAACCACCATTTGTTTAGCTGCAGCAGAAGGCCATGGGGCATATTGTCTGCAAGATTATGCTGTGAGCAAGGACATACAAATGCCCTTTTTCCTAAATGTCATGCAACAGTTCAGACACTTTTAGAGGAAACTGGTAGTGCCTGTCATCCCAAGAGCAGGCAACAATGGCCTGGGCACTGGGGACTCACGTCGTGGCTCTGGCTCTTCTGTATAGTGTGTATCACTTCTGTGGGTTGGAAGTTGGAAGACCTCTAATAATAAGTCCTTTCTAGGTTTGGAAATCCAAAGAGTAGTGAAGGCTTGTTTTCTCTCAAGTGATCCATTTGCTTAATGCAGTTGTGTATATAAGTGAACTCCAAAGCATAGAACATTGCCTCTTGGTTAAAGTTGCAGAAAGGTGCCTTTGCACAGGCTGGTAAAGCAGAAGCCAGTCTGACTTAAAAGGTTGGTGCTGAAAGTTTGGGGTAGAACCTGGGAGATCTTCCTGGGGCTCCCAAAGCCAAATAAATAGGTCTCCTCAAGTCAGCATCCGAGGCAGTTTCCCAAAGGAATTTCTTTTTAGTTCAGAAGTTCACCTGCAGGAATAAACAGCTGAAGACTGGTGGGCCTTTCCACCCCTCCCATCTGCTCCCCTAGCAGTAATCAAAGTAAAGATGCATGGAGATTCGGCTCAGTCGGGGCCTCTTGCATGCTGACATGGGTTTCCTTGAGCCAAAGGTCAGCAAGTTTGTGTGGCAGGTCTTCGAGCAGGGTGTGGTACCTGGTACCAGGCATGGGAAAAAGATACCAGCCCCTTGCGCTTGAAAAGGACTGTACGACTGCCCGCATTGTTTGTATTGTTGCTGACAACATCAGCCAAAGACAAATAGGAAAAATGGTTCCTCCCTCCCATATACCCTCGGGACAAATTATTAAATCTGGAGACAGTTTGCTAAAAGCACAGTATATTGGAGAGTAATAGGTGTTTCATTTTGAGGGAGTCTTGACATAACTAGTCAATTAATAGTTCCTTAATGTCATGCCAAGACTTAATTGACTGTGTGAAGTTTTTTTTACTGAGCGCTGCAGGAGAACTATTGAGGAAGAAAAGTGAAATGTTATTTTGTAGTACAGGATTATTTTGTTATTTAGAATATCTCTAGCTATAGCTTTGTAAGAAAAACAAAAAAAGGATGTTTGTAAAAAAATCAAAATGACTGCACTCTTATTTATTGATTACTGTAAATGAAGATATAAGTGGCTATTTGCATAATTTATACCTGTGGGAAATTAACTGGAGTATTTGTTATTTGAGTGTTTTCTGTTAAGGAATATTGGGTTTGGTGCTATGAGGAATGATCTTGTAAAATTACATGTGTTCTTAAGAAAATTTTTGAATATAAATTTCTTGAATTGACCATCTCATTGCTAATGCTTATTTCCATGTTTGTCTGTGTGTTTACCAACCAGAAATGACCCTATGATGTCCCAGCAAATGGCATTTTTATGAAGGTCAAAGTGAAGTTGGCCTCAGAGTTAAAGAAAGAAAGCCGGGCATGGTGGCGCATGCCTGTAATCCCAGCACTCGGGAGGCTGAGGCAGGAGGATTGTTGTGAGTTCGAGACCAGCCTAAGCTACAAAGTGAGCTTAAGGCCAGCCTGAACTGCATAGTGAGACCCTGTCTCAAAAAGACAAAAAAAGAAAAAAAAAAAGAAAGAAAGAGTAACAGTAATGGTAGCGCTCTGGCCCTCGGGATCTATGGGGAACTGGTCCCAGGACCCTTCTGGTTACCAAAATCCTTGGTTTTGCTCAAGCTCCTATTTTATGGAAGTTTTTATTGTAAATTCATGTGAAGTTTGCACACTCTTCCTATAAGTAATCACTAGATTATTTGTAATACCTAATCCAATGTAGATGCTATGTAAATTATTATTATACTATATTCAGGGGACAATGACAAGAAGGGGGCTTGTACATATCTGGTACAAGCTAAAGACATACACACACACACACACACACACACACAGATTGAAATGTGATGAATGTTTAAATTTTTAATATTTGTTATAGCTATTAATCCCCCTGAAAATACTTCCCCTGGCTTCAAAAACACTCTTCATTCTTGGCACTTTCTGAAGCAGTGCTAGAAGGCCTCTTGCATGACTGTCATGATTTGTGATAAGAATACAGTGCATGCTGTCACCAAGAGCCCTGCAGTGGGAGGCAGTCGTGTAGCCATTACAGGACATCCGAGGCCACCTAGACCCTGGACCTGGCACCGTGCAACTTCTGGCTCTTTTACAAAGTCAGAAGGACCACAAAAGATAAGTGTTTTAGATGGGTTCAAGACAGCCATGATAGTGTAACTGAGGACACGAAAGAGGAAGTAGCAAGAGTGATGGCATCCAAAATGAAGGGGAGGGCCAGCCAGATAGCAGGCCAAAGCGCATGCTCAGGCGGAACGCAGTGACCTGGGTTCGATCCCAGCATGCCATGCCTGTCCCGTCCCACCAGGGCACCCTGAGAGGGTGCGTGGTGGTGCACACCTGTAATCCCAGCACTTGGAGGCTGAGAACGGGAGGATCTGTTGTGTTGGCACCAGGTGTTGCCCAGGTCACTAAGAATGGGGGAAACCGGCCAAGGTCTCTATCCTTGCAGTTACATTCTGGTGAGCTGAGCAGGCAGACAAAATAACACACATGGCATGTTGGAGACATCACAGGTGTGCAAGGTACAGGAAGGTGATGAGACGAGGGGAAGTGCAGTGTCGGGAGTGGCCCAGAAAAGCCCCCTGGAGGGGACTTTGGACTGAATACAGGAGAGAGCTCCAGGGACCTAGACTGTGGAAGTCTAAGGGGAAAATTCTCCAGCAAAAGCAGCAGTGTCCCTGAGGCAGGATCACTGCTGGTGTCTAGGGGACAACCAAGAGCTTGCTCTGGCTGAGGGGAAGGAGGAGAAGAGTTCAGGACAGCAAAGAAGGTGGGTCCAGTAGGGCCTCATAGAATGTGACAAAAACTGAGGCCTTCGTCCTGAGCCGGCTGGGATGCACCTGGGCACTGAGGTGTGATGGTGGCACTCAGCAGGGTGGCCCCAGTGGCCGTGAGGAGAACGGGGTCTGGGGAAGTAGGCCACAGCAGGGTCCTTGCCAGAAGCCCACTGCTGCCGGCGCGGAGGATGGTGGCCCCTGCCAGTGAAGAGGACAGCGGACGTGCTAAGCTAGCTGCGAAGACTTCTAGGCACGGCCTGAAAGCAGATCCCTCTGGAGTCATTAGTGGGCTGGGCACGGGCTATGTGAGGCCAGAAAGGCTCTGGGGCTGGGCTTCTGCAGCTGGAGGGATGGTGTGATGAGCTGAAATGGGGAGAAGTGAGCGGGCAGATGTGGGGAGGGTGACGGGGTCAGAATGCAAGGGGTTAAGATGGTCAGCGTCAGGTGCCACTTCCCACTTGCCCTGAACAAGGGTCCTCATGACTCAGTAATGAGAGTACCAAGGGCGATAGTCCGTCTACCTACACTGCTCACCCAACACCAGTGACCCTTAGCTGCTCCGCCTCTGGGCTGGGATTCAACTTGGGAAACTCAGATCCCTAACAGACCAAAGGCTACCCAGTGGGAGCCCCTCCCAAGCTGTCCATCCCCACTGCAGCCTTGGTCTCACCATGAGACAAGGCTGTTTCTCCGCTCACCCGTAGGCTGGCCTGTGTAGTCTCTGGTACAGAGGCCGGACACTCCTCACAGCACCCTCATAGTACCTGGCAGAGCCTGCTGCTTGCATGGATGCAGAAAGGGGCGAAACAGAAAACGGACCACATTCCGGTCACATTTAAGATGTGGGAAGGGCCACCCACATAGGTTTCCAAAGCCTGAAATGGGCCTGAGACAACACACATTTCAGCTTGGCGGTGTGTCTCTCATTTTCGATAAGGTAGTAATGCCATCCACAGCTGCAGGTGTGAAAATGTGACATTTGACTTTTTTCTTATTTGCTGTAGCATTTAGGATTAATTTTAGCTGCTTGTGTTAGAAAAATCACCAAAAACTCAATAACTTGAACCTCATAGTTTTTTTTTTTTTTTTTCCTCTCCTGAGGGAGGCACAGAGCTGGTTCAGTGAATGCCCCACTGTTCTGGCTATTCCCAGAGCTATCTGGGATTCAACTGTCTCATTCCCAGACTGTCCTGGTCCCCGTAGTCCACAGTGATAACTGCATATCCAGACCTCACACCCCAGCTGTGCTGCAGAATGGAAGAGGTAACAGCAGTGGGCCTCCCCTGTCCTGGATGCCATCTGAGGAGAACCACACAACACCTCAGCCTTCACATCTATCTGAGCTAAGCCATGACCACTGCTGCTAGGGAGGATGAAGTTTTCCTTGGACCAGATGCACAGCTAGTAAGTTAGATGAGAGGGGGAGCTGCACACAGTCTGCTTGCAGCCTAGGCGATGCCTCCCTGCTTCCTGCTTGTCAGGGGCAGATGACAGCTGGGGGCCACTTGTTCCTCCAGCACTGTCCGGGAGCCTGCTGGGTGTATGGGGCCAAGCTGTGGTGACAAGGACAGGAATGTCGTGACACCCATCCTGTGTGGCACCAGCTGCTGGGCCACACCACGTGACCATAAGGCTCCTAAGTTTTATGGTGATGCCTGCATCACATCCTGCCCATGAGAAGGCCGCGGCTGAAGGCAACTGACAGATAGAGGTAAGGAGATAAAGAAGATGCGACAGAACTGGAACAGAATCCTGAGGTCACTGGGCATTTTCTAGCACATTCACTTGCTTTCTGTGCCTTTAGAGATGGTGGCCAAGAGCATGTGATCTGAGAGTGCAGGGTCCATGGCTGCTCGTGTGCCAGCTCCCAGAAGCCTTCAGAAGGGCCAGCGAGATAGCTCAGCAGACTGAGACGCCCGCCTTGGCAAGCGCAGGATTAGACCCTGGTCCCGAGTGGCACCCTGGCCCTGCCCCCAGGGCACACTGAGCCTGGGAATGAATCTGGGTGGGATGGCACAGGCCTGTAATCCCAGCACTAGGGAGGCTGAAAACAGGAGGATCACCATGAATCCAAGCTTCATAGTGAGACCTTGTACCAATTACATAAAATGAAAAAAAAAAAAAAAAACCTTCAGGAAGAGGGTGGCCATCACAGTGCTGGCTCATCGTCTCCCAGGGACCAGCAGGGAAAGCTGTGGGCTGTGTGGTTTTCAATTTGATCCATATGGGTGTATTAGCTACTGGGGAAGGAGTTGATGTTCCAATCGCTTGGGGCGGGGGGCTTGTTGCGTGCTTATTTGCCAAAAAAGCATTGTGCATTCCCTGGAGATCATGCCTGGACCCAGGTGACACATGTGCATACTTCTGAAGATGGAGCTGAGGACTGGCCAGCGGCTGCAGCTTCCTAAACTCAAAACCCTTGAAACCAGGGCTTTCCTGACTGAGTGGGGTGAAGGGCTTTTAGAAAAGCATTTCCAGTTTGTCAAATCCAATCCTTTTATTCAAAACAATAAAAAATTAAGTATCTGAAAAGTAAAGTTAAAATGCAATAGACTATAAATCCCAAGTTTGGCTTGCTAGGTTCAGTGTGCACAAAATCATGCTCTTAACATCACAGAAAGGTATCTAAATGCTCCTGGTTGCTGAACCTACCTTGCGCAGGCCCAAGAGCCGCAGCAGCCAGAAAGATGCATCTTCAGAGGCCTTGCCATGAACAGGCGGCATTTGCCACTTCTAAAGGGACAGGATCATCTTTGCTTTTGTTTTAAGGCAATGAGGTTATTAACTACATGTGACAGCTGAGTCACCACCTGCTCACTGCCATGTCTCAACTTATGGTTTATTTGCTAGTAATTTTCTGAGACTTGAGAACTTAGTCTCTTAGTCAAGGGCTTTGGTTCCAAGCAAGAGAAGGGGATTCTGGACAATTATACGCACAATGAACAAGAGGATATGGCTGGATACTTAATAATACTAGCAGCTGTACTTGTTTATCCAAGTGGTATAATCGAAATAAAATCAGTAGAAGGATAGAGATCACTGGTAGAATTGTGGGAGATGAGAACAAGACCTGAGGTTCTAAATCTTTCAGAAAAAAAAAACTTAAATCTGGTGAGAAAGAAGTAGCAGGCTCCTGCCCCACCCAGCCCTAGAGAAAAGCCCCCCAGTTCAGTGAGGCAGAGCCCTCAACAGCAGGATCTCAACCTCGTGAGGCCATCACACTGCTGCCGTGCTTAGAGGCACAAGCTTCTGACACTACCAGGCCGGCGAAACTGCAAGAGCCCCCAAGAGCATGCCTTCTCACTTTGACCATTTTCAAATGCATCTTACATGGACATGCAGCGCCTACGTCCTCGCTCCACCCTTAGACTAGGAGGCAGGCCCCCATATTGGTTGCATTGGTCAGGGTTCTGTAACGGAGCAAAATCCATGCACAGTCTCCAGGTGCCATTTGCTCACTGAAGAGGTAGAGGAGCAGGTGCTGAGTACCTCAAGAAGCTAGAAACTGTGTCAGAGCGAGGCAACAGAGGTGGCAGGGCCAGTTCAGGAGCAAAGGCCTGGGCCCTGCCTGCGGAGTCTCTGGTCTGAGCCTGTGTTGGAGCTGATGAAACTAGAATCTGATGTCCACACACAGCAGCAGCAATGAAAGACACGCCTGCTCCAGCAGAATGGAGCTGCCACGGCAGGCCTCGGGTGACTCCCCGTGCCTCTCTTATCCCACCGTGGGCTGCCCGCCCAATGAACTGTGCCACTCACAGTCCGAGCAGTTGGCTGGCACGTGCCAACCACCTCTGGAAACACCCACGGGCACACCCAGAAGGGTGCTTTACTAACCTAGGTTTTTCTGGATGCAGCCAAGCTGACGTCAAATGAATAGCCACAGCAGGGCTCTGATGGTAGGGAGAGGCAGCATGGGAGCACTGGTGTGGAGAAAAGCGGCTCTGCCCTGACTCTGTCAGGGTCGGTGTCTTGGCCGTGATACTGCACTGTAGTCCTGCCAGGTGTTCCTACTGGGGAAAATGAGTAAATTGTACTTGAGGGTGCTCGGAATTATTTCTCAAAACTACATATAACCTACAAGTATCTCAATAAAAATAAACATGAAAGACACATAAGATAATAAAAAGACACCCCACACACAAGGAAAAATATTTGGGAAATATCTGATAAAGCAATTGCATCCAAAATACAAAAAAAAATTCTGCAAATCCAGTAGGAGTTAAAAGGCAGTTACAAATGGCCATGGTTCATCCACTTGACTGACACTGACAAGATCTACAAACGGTAGTACTGGGTTTCAGGGTGTCTTAGTTACTTTTTACTCCTTGCTGGGACAAATACCCAATGCTCAAAATGAAGGAAGGAAAGGTTTATTTAGCTCACAGTTACTGGAGGTTTCAATCCATATTCAGCTGGGTCCAAAGCAGAGCAGCACAGAGCAGAAAGCAGCCTTTCATGGAGGAGGCAAAGAGCAAGAGCGCAGGAGAGGAGGATCTGCAGCTCCAGCCGCTGGCTTCTCTTCCCTTCTCACACTGAATGCAAATTACCTGCCCCAGGGCAGCTGCAATGTCCACACCCACAATAACCGGTCACAGACTCCAGAAGCTGCCCCATGGCCGCATGAGGCTATAGAGAGACGCCTAAACAGAAACCATAACACAGGGTAAATCCTGAGGGGACTTGACTGACCTTGGCAGATGCGAAAGTTACATTTCTTGTGATAATAGGTTTTGCTTTATCTTGGTCTTAACCATCCAGCAGAAAAGTATAAAAATGAGGTATAAAAAGTAAAACCGTATTAATATGCTGAGCTGTAAAAGGCTCAGTCAACAATTTCTGACATTGCCAGTCCTATGGATAACCCACTACTATTATGACTACTGGACTATATTGGATTATTTTGCTGAATTCACACATCTACAATATTGAAATGGCAATGGAATACCCATCTCTGACAAAACTAAACAAAAAAGGGGATATAAATGAAGGACCATTTTATATCTGTATCTGTATAGTTAGGATAGAAATACAGCTAAATTCTCTTAATTCAATGAGAAGATTTATACTAAAAGTGTTTGGGCAGGATATCATGTCTGCATCGTACTATGAATAACCACTAAGAACACAACAATATGCAATATATTAATTATTGAAACTGTCCTACTGACCTGTTTTGAAACTGTCTCTGCTATTTGTTTCTCAGTAAAACTAATTTAAAAATAAATACAAAATAAAAGGCAATTACAAAGTAGGAAAAAAATTGGAAAAGACACCCCACCAATGAAGAGGTACAGATGTTAAATAAACTTAGGAAAAGAGATACTCAACACTGTATATTACTAGGGAATGCAAAATCAAAACGAGTGAACTATTGCCTCTCAGAATGGCTAACATCCAAAGCACGACATCAGC
The DNA here is from genome assembly GCA_004027165.1 of Ctenomys sociabilis. Taxonomy (NCBI): domain Eukaryota; kingdom Metazoa; phylum Chordata; class Mammalia; order Rodentia; family Ctenomyidae; genus Ctenomys; species Ctenomys sociabilis. Next base: position 12,532 of record PVKA01006557.1, on the reverse strand, counting down.
AAGAGTGTGGAGGAGCAGGAACTCACACTCATTGTGGGGAGGCATACAAAATACTACGGCCACTTCGGGAGACAGTTCGGTGATGGCTTACCGAATTAAGCATGGTCTTGCCATACGTATGATCCAGCATTTGCCAAAATGAATCGAAAACTTCTACCCACTCACAAACTTGAACACGAGTATTTATTGCAGCACTGCATAATAAAAACTTGGAAGAAGTCGAGATGTTTAGAAGTTTATCTAGTTCAGTAAATAGATAAACTGTGGTGCGCTCATGTTGCAGACTATTATTCATCAATATAAAGAAATAAAGTATCGAGCCATGAAAATATACAGTGGAAACATAAATGCATGTAGTAAAATGAAAGAAGCTACTCTGAAAAGTATACAGTCAGCCAAAGCTCGATGTAGTGTGATTCTAATTATACGACTCTGTACAAATGGCAAAACTGTGGGAGTAGTGAAAAGATCCATGATTGCAGAGGCTCACCAGGGAGGGGTGAATTGGCAGAAGACAGGATTTTAATGGCAGCAAATTGCCTGCAGCAGTGCATTGGTCATAGTCTCTAGAACTCCACAACACAAAAGGTGAATCCTAATTCAGATTACGGATCTAGCTAATAATATGTCAGTCCTGGTTCATCCGCCATAACAAATGTCCTGCCCTAATGCAAGCTGTAACGGTGGAGGAGACTGCGAGCAGGGTGGGAGAAGAGGAAACCTCTGTACTCTGCCCTTCTCAGCTCTGTCTTGGTCACCTTCCTCATTGCTGGGAAAAAAAATACCTGATGACCACTCACACTTCAGTCCTCGGCCAGTTGGCTGCCACAAAGCAACAGGTGGGCAGGCACAGCGGTGGAGACTCAAAGCTCACATCACGGTGCTCCGGAAGCAGAGCAAAGGAAAAATCCCAGGACGGAGGGATGCTTTCCAAGGTCATGACCTTTGTGACCCACTTCTCCCAACCAGACGTCACCTGCTAAACCATAACAAATTTCGTTAACTTTGTAGAGTGTTTCTTTCTGAGATGGAATCTTCTTTTGCTGGTCTTGGGGTCCTGGGTGATTATCCTGCTTTAGTCTCTCAGGTAACTAGTACTATGGACGTGTATTGCTGCACCCAGATATGTTTAATTTTTTTTTTTTTAAAGTGAATCATGGCTATAAAAGGAAATTGCCCTGTATTGTCTCTGTGTGCTTGTTGCAGTGTCCATTGGTTCTGAAAACTTCATCTAAGGGCAAAGACAGTGGAAACAGAATATGTTTAAGATCTGGAAGACAGGGCTGATGAGATAGCTTTGGAGTCTAGGTGCCTGCCTGGTAAGTTCAAGGACCCAGGTTCTGCATTCCATGCCAGGCCCAGATCCCTGGGCACGCTGAGCTGGCCACTGAGGCCAGCTGTGGTGGTGCACACCTGTAACCCAGCACTGGGAGGGTGAGACAAGAAGATCACTGAGTCTGAGCTATGCAGTGAGACCCTGTACCAAATAAATAAGCAACCTGGAAGATAGAATAAGAACTCCCAGCTTCACAAAGCAGAGGAGGGCACAGAGGACAAAAGCTTGGATATCCCTGTGAAGAATCAGAAAGAGGAAGAAGTAACTGCCAATTCAGACACTGAGACAGATCCATAAGGGCTAGAATTCAGCCAAAAGCAAACACCTTGGAGAGCAACTCTGAGCCAAGAATAACTCAAGCAACCAGGAGATGGGCAGAAAGTTCAGACAAGGGGGTCCGGGAGATGGCTCAGTAGACTAAGCGCTTCCCTGGCAAGTGCAAGGGCCTGAGTTCAATCCCTGGATCTGCCAAAAAAAAAAAAAAAAAAAAAAGGCAGCCCGAGACAGCCAAAAACAAAGTTCAGAGAAGGATGAGGACCCATGTGGACACAATGAAAGAACCAGAACTCCTCGGAACATTGAAAACATTGAGCAAGTAAATTTAAGAAAGAGAAATATATTTTAGCCTTAAGTTCTAGTTTAATTTTTACCATCAATATGAAAGTGAACTCTGGAGCCAGGGAGATGGCTCAGTGGAATAAGTGCTTCCCTGGCAAGTACAAGGGCCTGAGTTTAATCCCCTGTTCCACAAAAATATTTAAAAAAAAAAAAAAAAAAAAAAGAAAGTGAACTCTGTAAATAGTTATATCAATGTATTTAAGAGAAGAAACCTTATAGTGTTTTGTACCTTGTGATAATACTGTCTTGCCTACCAGATCCTTCTGTCTTGCATTCCAAACCTGCCCCATAAAACCCTGAAGACAGCAGTTGGCCGAGCATCTGCGCTGGGCGCTTTTGATGCCTGGCCTGGTTCTTATCTGACCTCTGCTGTGTCAATAGTTCTTGACAAAACCCACATACCTACCTTTATCTAGCAGAGCACAAAAGCGCCCTACTCTTGTCTCTAATCTAGAAATTCTGTGGTGCTGCTGGCTGAGTTGGGCTCCTATCCTGTCTGTCCATTGAGTTCTTAATAAATTTTTGGGGGGCCAGGGAGATAGCTCAGTGGAATAAGTGCTTCCCTGGCAAGCGCAGGGGCCTGAGTTCAATCCCTGGTTCTGCCAAAAAAAAAAAAAAAAAAAAAAATAATAATATAAATAAAATAAATAAATAAATTGCATTTTTGTTTAAAAAACTTTTAAAAGGAAGTTGTTACAGAATTATCTAGAGGACTTTGCCTTCCCCAGTGAGAAGCCACAAATAGCCATGCCATGCCACAAATGAACAAATAGCAGGGTGTAATGGCAGCTGTAAGTTAAAGGTGCTTCTTTACACATCTTGAAGTAACAAAATACAAACTGAGGTACGTTTTGCACATGTCCAATTAGCACCCCATTGACGAGCCCACTGTGTGGTGTTCACCAAGCTGTGAGAAGGGCGTGTGATGACACCCAGCAGGTGGCAGTGAGTGCAACAAACACTTTAGCTTTTCATAGTGGGGAACGAGAGCCTTGGAGATGCTCATGCCCTTTGTTGAGATAATTCTTTTTTTTTTTTTTTTTTTTGGCGGAACTGGGTCTTGAACTCAGACCCTTGCACTTGCCAGGGAAGCACTTACTCTACTGAGCCTTCTCCTCTGCCCTTGTTGAGATAATTCTAAAAATTTCTTTTAAGAAATATTTCCTGAGGACCTAATTTGAAGAAATGAAGTCCCACTGTGAAATATTATTCAGGAACATAGTCTAGTTTCTCTAATAAATTGGTTACATTTTCAAAAATGGGGATGGGGACAAGCCAACAGAGACATGCAAGACATGATAACCCAGTGCCGTGTGTGGACTCTGTTTGGACCCTGATTTGAATAAGTAACTGTAGAAAGACTTTTTTAGACAGATCAGCAAATTTTCATGTAAAGTGGACATTAGACTATATTAATGAATTATTATTGATCGTATGTGTGAACATAACAGATGATTATGTTTAAAGTCATCAGATAGGGCTGGGGAGATGGCTCAGTGGTATAAGTGCTTCCCTGGTAAGCTTAAGGATCTGAGTTCAATTCCCGGCTCCACACGACGTGCCAGCCCTGCCCCCGGGGAGCACCGAGTGAAGGACGGAGCCGAGGTGTGGTGGTGCACACCTGTAATCCCATTGCTGGGAGGACTGAAAACAGGAGGATCGGCACGACTCTGAGCTGCGCAGCGATACTTCGTACCACATACATTAAAAAAAAGAAAGAAAGAAAAGAAAAAAAGTCATTGGAGACACGTTGGAGCTATTTATGGATCAAATCGCATGCTAAAAATAATCCAAATTTTATGTGATGTGTATTTTACAACAAAAGATAGTAATGGCTGGGGAGCCAGGGAAGAGATGAAACTGGTAGACAAACTTTGGTGATGATGAATATTTATTTATTTACTGGACCAGCTCAGGCTACCCTGAGGGCGGGGCTGGTGCAGCCCGTGGCGCTGGGGATAGAGCCGCGGTCCCCCGCGCCCGCCTAAGCTTCCCTATGCAGTGGCTTTAGACCGCTGTGATAATCTCGCCAGCCCAATGATGAAGTTCGTTGGATTCAGTATACATTGGTTTGTTTATTTACTTGCAACTTCCATAAGAAAAGGTTTTTAAATATCCGCTGATTATGGACTACTACTTGTGCAGGCCTCTCCGTTCCAATTTAGCTCTGCAAAGACTGGGCTTCCCCGCCTTGCACGCAACTAGGTGCAGCCATGTGATTAGCCCTGACCAATGAGATGCGAGGGCAAGGCGAGGGCAAGCGAGGCGCAAGGAGCGCTCCGACTCTTGCTGTTGAAATGCCTGTGCTCCTGCTCCTCTGGTCTTTGCCATTTTTCCTCCGTGTAGCCTGCGTGGGGCAGAAGCAGCAGGACAGGAGCCAAAGAACCCTGATCGTGTTGGAGCTCTGTACCCAGAAGCTGATTCTTTACTACATAAAAATTAGTCCTCGGGCCCGGCCTGATGGCTCAGCGTCCAAAGCCCCTGCTTAGGCAGAACACAGTGGCTGGGGTTCGATCCCCAGCAGTGCTGTCCCTGCCCTCCCCCCCTTGGGGCGGGCTCAGACTGTGATTGAGACTGGGCATGGTGGCACTCACCTGTAATTGCAGCACTTGGGAGGCTGAAAACAGGAGAATCACTGAGTCCGATCCACGTAGGGAGACCTTGTAGACCCTGTCCTAAAAACAGGAAAAAGAAAATTAATCCTAGTTTAGTATCAGTGTCAGGGGTCACATCAAGTGATCATCCATTTCAAAGCCACTCCGCAAACAAAACTCACTCTAGTGTGGTCTCATTGTAACCAGAAGGAATCTGTAAGTGTCATGAACAAAATGGGAGCTTTGAGCAACAGCTGGGTCAGAAATTCTCCCCGCCACTCATTCCCCTAGAGTGGATTATCCAGAACAGGCAGTGGTCTACACAAGGCTCCGCATGGTCCCGAGTCTGGAGGGTAAAGATGAGTAAAACACAGCTTCACCTCTTTTAAAGCCATTGTGGTTTTGCTGTTTGCTAATTTATACCAACTGAGGGCAGAAATGTGCATGCTATTGGTGGAAAATAGCAGAGCTGCTCAAGCCAAGCACAATGCTGTCATTTTTCATTAGGTGCAAAATTCTGAATCTCAATGAATAAACCAAAAAGGATGGACTGAATGTTTTAATTGTTTAGCTACAAGAGCGTTATAACAGCAAAAGTGTTTCCAAGGAGAAACTTCTACTAGCAATCACTTGACATATGCACTCTTTTAATTTTGCTGCTTAATTTAGTCATAGTTCTTTTTTTTATATGCAATTTTTATGTTGTGCAACCAGAGGATATAAGATTGTACTCTGAAGTGTTTGGCCCTTGCCTGACTCATAAGCGTTTGTCTGTATCGGCATCTAGACTGCATTAAGAAATTAAGGGGCTACATCACTCTAATATCATGCTTTTTTAGCCTTAATATTTAATATACAGGTTATTTCCTGAATGTTTACCATGATAAACAATTGTGTGGATTTAACATTTTTGTTTTGCATATTATTTCTTAACAAAAGCATCGGGGAATATTCAAAAGACCAATTCAAAAGATGAATCATTTTTATGTTCCCTACCAAGATGATTTTCAGAAGAATACCAATTATTGAGGCAGGTGAGATAGCTCAGTAGAAATGCTTACCTGGCAAGCACAGGGTCCTGAGTTTAATCCCCGGTACCTCAAAAAAAAATTATTGTATCCTATGAATATAACACTTTCAATAAAACATAACTATATTTGGGCATTACCACTTTCCTTTTTGGTTAAGTTAGAAAATTCACATGAGAAGACTGGACATCAAAAGAAGAAGAAGAAGAGGAAGAGGAAGAAGAAGAAGAAGAAGAAGAAGAAGAAGACTGGGCATCGTGGCGTGCACCTGTAATCCCAGCTCTTGGGGGGGCTGTAAACAGGCAGATCACTCTGAGTCCGATCTAGTAGCGAGACCCTGAACACCCTGGAGACCCTTCCCTAAAACAGAAAAAAAAAAAAAAGAAAGAAAAGAAAAAGAAAATGCACATTAGAAATATACTTATAAAATAATCCCTATTTCTCTTGCCTTTTTATTTGCATTGTCTACCTTCAGGCAAAGTGTAAGTATCCTTTGCCTAGTTTATCTACTGGGGACATGAAGATGTCATCATATTTCTGGCTTTTAACAACGTCTATTTCTACTTGTGCAATTTTTAGGGAAATTCTTTAATAACATTTTCTAGTAATTTACAGCTCAAAGGGATACACAAGGCAGGTGAATCCTATAGTTCATAATATGCTTACAAAAGATATGTAACAATTGCCAAAATGTTAATAATTGCACATGAGATGCGGGAAGTCACAGTGGAATGTAGAGCTCCATCTACTGTGAGGACTTTGAACTGGACATCTCCTAGTTTTGTCTTCACCAGTGTCCTTTCATGATGCATTTAGGGGATTTGAAAGTAGCGTCATGCTCCCAGCACTTCCCCAGACTTGAGGGCTAAAACACAGTGAACTTTAGACCGGGCGTGGTGGCGCATGCCTATAATCCCAGCACTCCGGAGGCTGAGGCAGGAGGATTGTTGTGAGTTTGAGACCAGCCTGAGCTACAAAGTGAGCTTAAGGCCAGCCTGAACTGCATAGTGAGACTCTTTCTCAAAAAGACAAAACAAAACAAAAAAACTTTAGGATGCCACACACAAGGAACTCTGGGCAGAAGAGTTTCAAGGCAGCCTCTGCGCTTGGCTAGCTCTTGGCTCTGCAACCTTGAGCTGGTTCCAAAGGGCCAAGAATTTAGGAGATAAAAAGAGTTGGGAGCTAAGCTAGTCACCAGAAAGGGTTGAAACCAACTGATGCCTGGGACAAGTGCTTTAGAACAAAGTGTGGGAGAGGGGCAGAGGGACGTAGAAACGCACTGCAGAGGGCAAGGCTAGACCAGGGCTCTGCCACCTCACTGGGCTGACTGGTATTTCAGGGTAGCGAAAGGGCCTGGTCAGAGACAGGACTCCATAGCTCCGTGGTGGGTCAGGTTAGCAGCTGTGCCCCACACAGGCCAGACACCATCTTCTGAATTGGGAGGGGCTTTAAGCAATTATTTAACCTTTGGTAGACAAATGAGATGTATACTGAAAACCAAAGCCTGTGGGGAGGGCTGGGATAAACGTATGTGGTATACCTTGGGGACAGTAAGAAAGAAAAATTCTTTCTGCTGCAGGGAGTAGGATCAGAGCAGCATGGCATTGAGTGGCAGAATGGGGCCATCTCACTAAGGAATAGATGGTTGAGATCAACATGGAAGAAGGATGGGTTTCCAAAGGTGCAACAAGAGAGGAAGGACATTTAGGACAAGAGGAGCAGCATGAGCTACTCACAGAGGTGTGAAATTTCACTACGTGTTTAGAAACCAGTGCAGCCCGATGTGGTGGAAGCTTAGCAAGTGGCAGGGCAAGGCGTTAAGTAAGCAGCGACCTGCTTTCGCAGACCTTGGTCTTAGGGTGAGCGGTCCGCAGGCACCGAACAGCCATTCAGAGCTTTGAATTTGGACAGTGGCAAGAGAACAACTGAAGCCAGCTGGAGGGTGGGTCACAGGGGGCTGGCTGGAGATGCTGTGAGGAAGTTAAAGAAGTTTGAGGAGGAACAAAGGAAAGACCCCAATAAAGGCAGTGACTTCATAAGGTGGAGAAAATAGAACCATACAAAGCAGTTCAAATGCACCCGTGGAGTCTATTCCCATGATCCACGTGCTGGATTCATGTGACACCTTCAACAAGTCAGGATGTTTGCGAGAAGGAATGACAGGGTGGTTGTGATGGACCTGCTGCTGATACGGTCAGTGGCGCAGAGAAAGCCCTCCATCCACGTTAGCTATCATCTCCTATTATTGTTTAGCACAAAAACGAAGTCATCTTTTGTTGACTTTTTTCCAGGTACTCATCTTCATTAATGATCTTTAAGAAAGTTATGTAATCAGATTTATTTAGCTTCAGCTCATGGCAGAGATCATTAGGAAAACAGATTTACTGCACTTTACGTCATTAGCCCTTAGCTCAAAGCCTCTGTAGTTGTGTCCATTTGGTCTGTTTAGCGCTGCTTCAGACCCCGAGGGTGTCTTCACACCCAGGCTGCCTGTCTCCTGTTCTTAGTGGGGCTGTGAACTTCCTAGAGTCAGACTCTGAGGGCCTCGTGTCCTCAGCCCCCAGGGGCAGCTGAGAAGGTGCCTGGCACTCTGAAGACATTTGTTGAAGAAAAATACAGAGAATCAAATCCTAAGGGGGGGAAACACTTTCCTCTGAATCTCCAGAGATGCATGAAGTGGTAAAATGATCCTGGCAAGGGAAATGGAGAACTCACCCTCCACAGACTGTTAGAAGTGCTGAAGTCCACAGTGAACAAAGGCCAAGTCAGAATCTGCCCCTGAGGCAGCGAGGTGAGGCAACCCGCATCCTCCTCCCAGGAGTGCTTTTTCTCAACTATGGATTCTTTGGAAGACATTTGGTTAGAAAGTAATGCCACCAGAGGTCTCAACACTGAAGTTCAGCCTAAAATGGTAAGTATGCATTCACACGTTCATGTTGAAAGATGAATAGAGATGGTGACAGGCTGTGGGTGGGGTTTTATGTTTTGCAAACCAAGGAGATGAGACCAGCAGCCTTTCTGAGAGGCGTTGGAAATACAAAGTCCAAGATAGCTTCTGACCAGGATTCTGGAAGCTTGGGAGTTATCTACCTGTCTTGGCCAATCTTGAGAGTAATGATAATTCATAAACATAAAATTTATTTTACTATACATTCCTTTTCCTACTGATTGACTGAAAAAATAGGAAATTTGCCATTGCTTCAAGAGATTTTTTTTTTTTTTTTTTTTTTTTTTTGCGGAACAGAGATTGAACTAAGGCCAGGCAAGCACTTATTCCACTGAGCCATCTCCCTAGCCCCTCAAGTGTTTTTTTGATAGCCTGTCAAAGGCCAACCTACTGAGCGGGGCGGGGTGGTACACACCTGTAATCCCAGCACTCAGGAGCCTGAGGCAAGAGGATCACTACAATTGTGAGGCCAGCCTGAGCCACAAAGGCCAGCCTGAACTGCATAGCCAGACCTGCCTTAAAATGACAAAAAAAAAAAAAGCAAAAAAACACCCTTACTGTATAATGCACCCTTAGTTGTACAGATGTAGAACTCGTACTTTTGTAAGCAAGCCTCTAGAGATTTTGAAGGCAGGGTTGGCCAGAGGGTTTGTTGCAGATAAGATGACACAGAAGACAAGTACCCTCTCACCACTTGAAAAAAACAAAGTGTATCCCACCCAGTCAGAGCTCCCCTTATGTGCCAGCATGGTGGCCAGAAAACTGACTATAAAAGACACAGTTCTGGCCTTTAAGGAGCAAGTATTAGGGGAGAATTCTCTTTGGTGTTTCTATGAATTTGCCCATTGGAGGAACTTCACACAAGTAGAATCATGTAATATTTGCTCTTCCTACCTGGCTTATGTCACTTAGCACACTACTGTCAGGGTTTCTATCCACGTTGCGGCATGTATCAGAATTTCATTCTGTTTATGGTTGAATGATATTCTAATGTATGAATGCACCACATTTTATATTTTATTTCTGCATTATATGTCCAAGGACATCTGGGCTGTCTCCACCTCTGGCTGTTGTGGGTAATGCTGCACTGAAATTGGCATGCATTTATGAGTCCCTCTTGCAGTCATTCTGGGTGTACAGCCGGCTGCCACCTGTGCCCTTCTGTTTCTTGGTGTTTCAGTTACTCTTCTCTCGTTGCTGGGACAAGTACCGGAAACACAAAATGAACAAAGGAGAGGTTTATTCGGCTCATAGTTGCTGGAGGTTTCAGTTCATAGTCAGCTGGCTCCAAGGCAGAGAGGCATATGGCAGATGGCAACCATTCATGGTGGAGGCAAAGAGCAGAGAGTAAAACGGAGTGGCAGCAACAGTGCTACAGAGAGCAAGTCTGTCTCTCTGTGTCCCTTATGTTAGATTGAGGCTGGGTGTAGCACTCACACCCTAATCCCAGCAGTACTGAGGTCTGTAATCCTAGCCTTGGATCACTCATAATTGCAGTGGATCATGAATTAAACACAAACCCTGTCTGCCCCATGACTGCATGAGGCTTTGGGGATCACCTAGAGGCAAACCATAACACTTGGATGCATTTGCTTCTGAGAGGGTCTCTCTTCATCCCATTCCTGTGGACCATGGCTGCCCATAGCTTCCAGAGCCCCGCACTTAGAGCATCCTGACCAGTGAGGCAAAGGGGTTCAGAATCACTAATTTTGGGCAAAACAGCTGTAGAGAAAGATTCTGATTGGCCAGGATGCAGAAGAGCCTTTGGAGCCTTTTGGGGGTTTGGTACGGAATGTTTTATCTAGATGTCCCCCACAAAGCCTCCCATGGTCATAGGTGGCTTTTCAAGGTAGCTTGATCTAGGGTGTATGATACAGGGATTGAGAAAGGCCCACTCTGGGTGTGGGTAGCACCACAAATTAGGCATGCAGTCCGGAAAGGATAAAAGGGAGGGGCAGGCTCCTTCCGCTGCTATTGTTGCTTGCTGCCTCTGGCCTGCCTGGCTCTGCCCTGGACTATTTCCCTTCTCTGATGCCTTTCTGTCTATACAAACGCCACCCTTAGTCCAACCCAATAAAACCCCCTCCCCAGTTTCCTTCTCCGGGGATCCTTGCAATCTCCTGCAGCCCTCCAGTGGGACAAAGCAATAAAGGTTTTCCTTTCCTTTTACCTCCTTCAATGTCTACCCACAGTGCTGAAAATCTTATATTTAGCATGAAACTTCTGCACATATTTTGCTAGCTTTGCCTCCTAAGTATTTCATATTTTTCAGGGCTGTAGGGAAGGCAGTCTGATGGTCTCTTCTTTTACATGTCACAACACACAACTCTTGTGACTTCAAATGGCATGGGAGTTTCCTCCCACCAACAAGCCATTAATTCTATAGTGGACATGAACTGCGTGTCCCTGCATCCAACTCAGTTCTAATGCTCTGTGGTGAAAGCAAACGATCCTACAGACTTGCTAACTTCAGAGGCTGATAACAAGCTCCAGGCCAACTTCCCTGCGTTTCTGACCAGCCAACTAAAAGCCAGGGTTCCCACAACCTCTTCTCACGAGCAGCTAGCATAACTCAAGGAAACGTGTCTAGCCATTTGCTACCATTTACATATGGGAATGATGAAGATATGCATGCGGTAAGGTATGGGAGGAAGGGTGCGGAGCTTCCATCCCTCCTCGAGTCAGCCATCCCCCAGGAACTGGCCCATGGCCATCCATCAGAACACTCTCCAACCTTTTCCTTCAGTCTTCCTTCTGCAGTCATGACCCACTTACTGCTGGCCACTCGTGATCAACTTAACCTTTAGCTCCTCTCTCCTGGTCAGGAGGTGAAGATGACCTTCTTGACCTGCTAGTGCTGCTCAGTTTTTCTAGTGCCTAGCACCATCCTGAGGCTACCTAGGGGCTGTCGACCAGTCAACTCATCCAAATGCAAACAGGGGTCCTCCAAGGAGCTCAAGGATTTTAAGGGTTGCAAGCAGGAGATGGGAGTGAAGCCAGATGCACACTTTGCAGTGTTACAAATGCCATTGCTTTTTTTAACAGTAGAAATTTCTAATTTTTACTAAAATAGAGAAACGTAGTTGATATTTGTATTGATCTTGCATATAGGGGTAAAACTAATATATTCATTCTTGTAGGTCTTTTTTTAAAAAATGTATTTAGTATAGAGTCTACAGGGTCTCGCTACACGGATCGGACTCCTGGTGACCCTCCTGTTTGCAGCCTCCCATGCGCTGGGATTGCAGGGGAGCGCCACCATGCTCAGTCTCAGTGCCCGTCTCAGTGTGCCCCAGGAGTGGGGCTGGTGTGACATGCCGGGGAACAAACCCCAGCCCTTGCATCTGCTTAAGCAGGTGCTTTAATCCGCTGAGCCCTTCATAGCTCTTGAACGTATAGATGGATAATACGTAGATAACTTAGTCTTTCTACAATTTTACTTTTTCTCTTGAATTCCCACATACCCTCTATCTGGACAGCCCATTTACTTTTATCAGCCCTACATGTAGCATCTGTCAGGACAAAAAGAAACCAAGAAGACGACACATGTTGTTTGTCCTACATCTCCGCTCGCCCTCCTTATGAAAGCATTTCTTAGTCTTCCTCTCTCCTTTATATTTGAAAACTTTTGACAGTAACAGTCCAGTCATTTTACTGGTTATCCTCAGCGTGGGCCTGCTGGATGTGTCCACGTGGTAGGATTCAGGACGCACAATTCTGGGCAGAAGCACTACCGGCACAACGCTGCTGTAGCTCCTGAGCTCCATCAGAGACAGGAGACGAAGTGGCTCACAGCCTTCCCTGTTGGCGGCAGCGCTCAAAGTTGGCTAAGGTGGAGGAGTGGGGGGTGAAGAGATGCGACCTGGGGAGAGTGTCACCATTCCTCACGAGCGAGGCTGTCCCCAGGGCAGTCTTGGCCCTCAGTCCCCAGAACTCTACACAGGTTTCCCTGGATATGTTTATGACTTAGAAAAACTAGGATTCCTAATCTTGCTTAGGCTCACAAGGA